>PVKN010002978.1:0-30442 GCA_004027915.1 Capromys pilorides
ATATAGATTAGAAAATTTATCATGTCTACACACTGTGCTCTGTATAACTACTATGAGGTCAACAAAATTCAATGTATCAATTATTGTGAATACACTACTAATGTGTTTTGAAGCTATCATATTGTTATTTCCTATTTACTGTAGCATTTAATAGCTTATTAATGTTTATCTCTGATGATACATTTTTAAGTTAGTCATTACCCAACAGCTCTAATGTAAAAATGAAACTGTGAAATACATTTGATACTTCTTATATAAAAAAAAACAACAAATTTGTGATGAACTTCCTGCCTCAGTCTCCCAGGTCCTGGGATTATGGGCATGCACAGCATTTTGAATAACAAACCCAGAAGTAGAAAGCCAGTATGTAGTTTTTAATTCACCTTTCATGCTGGGCAATTGGCTGGGTGTGGTGGAGCATGCCTACAGTCCCTGAATCCGGGAGGTGCAGGCAGGAGGACTGTCACAAGCTCAAGGCCAACCTGGACCATGCAGTGAGTTCCAGGTCACTTTGAACTTCACAGCAAACTCTCACTGCCAAGTTGGGCAGCGGAAGGACAGAAATAAAATCAAATAAGAATGTTTGGGGCCCAAGATAGCTCAATGGCATGAGCACCTGTCTGGAAAATGCAAAGTCCTGAGTTCAATCCTTGGTACCAAACAAAGAAGATAGAAAAGTTTAGTTAATGAGAGGAGTTTAAGCCAGGCATGGTGGCACATGCCTATAATCCCAGCACTTGGGAGGCTGAGGCAAGGGGATCAGTGCAAGTTCGAGACCAGCCTGGGCTGCAGAAGTGAGTACAAGGCCAGCCTGAGCCACATAGTGATATTCTGTCTCAAAAAGACAAAAAAAAAAAAAAAAAAGGAGTTTAATGAAGCCTCAATGGTTTCCTACTATTTATTTATTTGTTTGTTTGTTTGTTTTTATGTGCTTGGTTGTTATAGAGTCTCACTATGCAGCTTGGACATGTGGCGATCCTTCTGCTTTCAGCCTCCCCAGTGCTGGGATAACAAGTGTGTGGCACTACACCAGGATGCTGGTTGGCTCAGCCCACCCTGGGGGCAGGGCTGGTGTATCATGTGGTACCCAGGATAGAACCACAGTCCCTGCGCTTATCTAAGCTTGCCTAAGCAGGTGCTTTAATCTGATGAGTTATCTTGTTGGTCCCAGCCTTAGTGGTTTAAAGGAAATTAAGTTAAAACTTTCAATCCTAATTGAAAAAAAAAATCCTAATTTCTTTTTGTCTGAGATGCTTTAAGGAGTCTTTTAAAACTAATAGCAAACAAATAAATTCATAAGAAACAATGAAAAAAAAACCTGATTCTTTATTTTTTCCTCTTATTTATTTGGTACGAGGTCTCTCTCCAACAATATGATTCCTTTTTTTTTTTTTTTTTTGCGGGACCGGGTTTCAAACTCATGACCTCATACTTGCCAGACTGGTACTTGTGCCCATGGAGCTATCTCACCAGCCCCCTATAATTCTTATTCTACTACCAGAAAGCATTATCTAGTACAAGGTGTGTATGTGAATTTATATGAATAGTGCATAAATATGATTCAGATAATGTTGTGGTTTGTATGGGGCTTTACAATTCCTCACAAAGGTTAGAGCAGTTCATTAGAATTGAAAATACATGGGCCAGGGAGTTAACCTGGTGGTTTAAGTGCCTGCTTGGCAAGCCCAGGGATCTGGGTTGGATTCCCAGTACCGCATGCCCTGCCAACCCCAAAATCCCAAGTATGCCATGCTGGCCACTGATGGAGCATGCCTGTAAGCCCTGGGCTAGGGAGGCTGAGCCAGGAGGATCACTACAAGTCTGAGCTCTGTAGTGAGATCCTGTACCAAATGAATAGGCTCTTGTCAGCATGGGTGACTGGCATGATTCACTGCAGGTTATGACTTCCTGGGGCTTGAAAGATTCATTGCAGCTCTGTTGCAGCCAGGGTTTGCCAGCTTGTTACAACAGAAGTCCAGCAATGGGTGGTAGAGTACAAGAAAACAGTGCCACGTTTCTAAGTTAGAGACCCTAAAATAAGTGAAGTTTCTAGCTGCTGAATAAATATCACTCAAAAGCAGTTTCTTGGCTTTCTTTTTTTTAGAATGCCAGCAACTTTCCTTGAAATGCTCCATTTTTGTCTTCCCCTAGCCTTCATAGAATCCACATTAGCCAGTGAGTCTCCATTAAGATCCAACAGAATCAAAACAATACTATTCATGATGGCTTTCACTATGTGGTTGGGAGCCAGGGTTTCTCTGGTTTTTCATGACCATATTTTTTCTTACCACATTCTTAAAGTACAGCATGCAAACATAACCATTTTTATCAACACTGGGGTACCAGATTTCTGTAATGAATTTCATTTAGGAGGCTGGAAAGGATAATCTTTTGGGAGCAAGAAGTAAAAAGTAACTAAGACAGATCTAGAACTGCTACAACTCAACTATAAGCAAGCAAGTAAGCAAGAATGTCCTTCTGCTATAGCAAGGACATGGTCCAGGAGGTGTGCAGCTTCATCCCCTGGGAGCAGTGAGCAATGGAGCTACTCAAGGTCTCCAAGGACAAAAACGCTCTCAAGTTCATCAAGAAAAGGGTCAGGACACACATCTCGGCTGAGAGGAAGCACGAGGAGCTGAGTAACCCGCTGGCTGCCATGAGGAAGGCAGCTGCCAAGAAGGACTGAGCCCCTCTAAAGTAAAGCTTTGCAGAAAGTTAAAAAAAAAAAAGTGACCCATCCAATTAAAACATGGAAAAAGTAGACTTTTTTCCAAAGAAGGCACAAATAGTCAACAAGCTTATGGAAGGTGCTCATGATTTGTCATGAGGGAAATGCAGATCGAAACTACCATGAGATGCCTCACACAACCGAGGTAACAGTCAGGACAGCTGTTACCTAAAGGAAACAGGTGTTGGGGGGACATGGTATGGGTAGGGGGCAGGACCGGAACCTCTGCACCTTGCTGGAGGGAACACATCAAGGAGCTGCTGCTGTGGGAGGCAACTGGGCGGCTCCACAGGAAGCCACCATGGGGTCACATCAACCTTGCAAGTCCACTCCTCTGTCTACCAAAGGAGCAGAATGCAGGGCTTGGACAGATGTTTGTACCTGTGTTCATGACAGGATTATTTCCTACCATTAAAAAAAGTGGGGAAAACACAAAAGTTCATTGAGAGATAACCAGATCATCAAAATGCGGTCTGTCCACACGAGGGAGAGAAGTTCTGATATGTCATATAAGAGGGATGAACTGGGCTGGCGAGATAGCTCAGCAGTTTAAAGCGCCTGCTTAGGCAAGCTTAGGCAACCACAGGGATTGCAGTTCGATCCCTGGCCTGCGCCAGCCCCACGCCAACGGCAGGCTGAGCCGGCCATAACATAAAGGAAGTTTTGCATGATTTGGTTTATAGAAAGCACTTAGGATAAAAAAATCAGAAAATAGAAAGGAGAGAGCACCAGGGGTTGAATTCTGCTTAGGGTGATGGAAATGCTTTGGAAACAGGTAGTGGTAATGGCTGCACAACACTGTGGGTATAGGTTACGTTCCAGACTACACACTCAAAAATAGTTCAAATTAGCTGTATGCAATTGTGCTTCACTGTAACTGTAATCTCAGCCACTGGGAAGGTTGAGATAGTATCACAAGTTGAAGGCCAGGTTGGGCAATTTGACAACCCCTCCCCTGCAAAACAAACAAATAAACAAATGGATCTTGTCTCAGCAGAAAGGGCTTAGGATATATGTCAGTAGTAGAGTGCTAGGTTAAAACTATGCATGTTTTGTTATAAGTATCAATTAAAAAGAAATGACAAAATTATATTTATGAAGAAGTTAAAATATTGATGGCACTAGGGCTGGGGAGATAGCTCCGTGACACAAGTGCCTGCTTGGCAAGTGCAAGATCGTGAGTTTGAACCCTGGTCCCGGAAAAAAAAAATATTGATGGTACTTAAAATTAGTAAATGAGGGCTGGTGAGATAGCTCAGTGGTCTAAAGTGCCTGTTTAGGAAAGCTTAGGCAACCGCAGGGACCGCAGTTCGATCCCCAGCACCACATGCTGTGCCAGCCCCCACCCCCAGGGCAGGCTGAGCCGGCCATAACATGAATGAGTGAATGAATGAATAAATAAATAAATAAATAATTTTAAAAATTAGTAAACGAAATTAAAGTTCTCTTTAGAATTTCCACTTTTTTTTTTTTTTTTTTTCTTTTTTTGCGGAACCAGAGATTGAACTCAGGCCCTTGTGTTTGCCAGGCAAGTGCTTAACCTACTTAGCTATCTCCCCAGCCCTAGAGTTTCCAGATTTAAAAGACAAAAAACAAAAAGTCATGCACGCCAAATCCTGTGTACCTGAGCATTTGCACGAAGTGTTCACCCAGGCACTGTTCACACTCAGTGAAAGGTGTAAACAACCCAGATATCCACCCAAGGACAAATGAATAAACGTGTAGAGATAAGAAATTAGCATCTCAAGAAGCAGAGAGCAATAAACAAATCCAGGGACAGCTGTAGTCTGTTACTGGGAATTCCTGGAAGCTGGGATTCAAAGAGGCACATAACAGCTTATCTTGATGGTTCTTTGTTTGTTGTTTCCTCCCTTGCTTGGGATGTTAATGGTTGTCACCTCCCCTGCTTGGAATGCTTTTAATTAGCATTTGTGTGAACCTAGTGATAGGGAAAAGGTGGAAGTCAATAGAAAATGCGGTCCTCACTGTGATCAGGTTCACTAGCCCAAAATAAAGCTGAGATGCTCTGGGAGTTCTGGGCTCACTTTGAGAGAGACAGATCTCAGTGAGACCTCTGAACAGAATTCATCAGGTCTTCTCGTTGTTTCTTTTGGCACCAACTCATAACTTACAACAAACATGTGATCCATCCATACCATGTTGCAAAGAATGAGGTACTTAGCCATGTGGAGCAGCACTTGCCTGTAATGTCAGTTATTTGGGAGGCTGAGGCAAGTTTGAGGCCAGGCTAAGCAGTTGTTGTGATTGTCTCATTAAATAATAATAGTTAAGAGCTGGAGGGGCTGGGGAGATAGCTCAGTAGAAGAAGTGCTTGCCTGGCAAGCACAAGGGCCTGAGTTTCAGCCCCGGTTCCAAAAGAAAAAAAAAAAAAAAAAAAAAGGCTAGGATGCAGTTCAGTGCAAAGGCACTGGACTCAGTCCCCAGAAACCTGCCCTCCCCCTATGCAATAAAAGCCTGATGTACATATGTTACAAAGTGGCTGTAGCTTTGTGGAAGACCACGTGGTTGGGTGACTCCCATTGAAGGAGGAGCAGTTGTTCACTTTGGCTGAGCCTGACCCTATTTCCAAGCTCGACATATACAGAGCTGGCTAGGACTTTTCCTTATCCCTTCAATTGGCTTTCAGCAAGGCACATGGGTCCAGCCCAGGTGCTGGCGGTAGTCTTTGAAGATGCAGCATTTCCTGGAACCCCCACTTGCTGCTCTACTTTGTGAGCTGGATGAGGTAGGAGCAAATGCTCCTCACTGAGACAGAGGCTTTGTCTTTCTGGGGCTTGGAAGATCACACCTCAGAGCTGAATGCTGCCCCCAAAACACTGTGCTATACGGATTGCTCTCCCTGCATACCTTGCTCACTGCATATTGCAGAGGTGGTTTCCTCCGGCCTCCTTCCTGCCTGGCCCAGCTCACAACACTCCCGAATTTCCTGCCTGTCTCAGTCACTCGTCCTCACATCACTCACCTCTTCACAAATTAGTAAAACCAGGGCTCAGCCTTGGGTCGAGGCCTTTGTTCTGGACGGCCATCATTGTGGCTGGACTCAGGACCCTCTTGAGTCCCCATCATTTTGGATGTTATTGTGTCTACGCCGTGGGTTGCACTGGGAGTGGCAGGTTGGAATGAACTCACTAGGATTCCAGTAACTTCTCCATGGGATTACAAATATAAACTTCCTGGGCCTCAATGAGAACCAAAAAGGGCTCTCTATATGGCATGAAAACATTACGCCTAGGAAAAGCTCTGTGCAAAAGACTGCATTATGTAACTTACTCTTTTTTTTAAATTTTACTTTATTTAAACCTTATGTATTTATTTGTATTATGGTTAGCTCAGCCTGCCCTGGGGGTGGGGCTGTCACAGCATGTGGTGCTGGGGATTGAACTATGGTCCCTGTGGTTGCCTAAATCAGCGCTTTAGACCTCTGCGCCATCTCGCCAGCCCCAACAACTTTATATTTTATTTATTTATTTAAAATTTATTTATTTATTTATTTGCTTGTTTCTTTATTTTATGGCTGGCTCAGCCTGCCCTGGTGGTGGGGCTGGAGCAGCATGTGGTGCTGGGGATCGAACTGCAGTCCCTACAGTTGCCAGAGCTTTCCTAAGCAGGTGCTTTAGACCACTGAACCATCTCGCCAGCCCCTTTATATTTTATTTTTGTGGGTTTTTTTTTTTTTTTTTCCCAGAACTGGGGATCAAACTCAGGACCTTGCACTTACCAGGCAGGCACTTGTGCCCCTGAGCTATCTCCCCGGCCTATACCTTACTTTTCTGTTGTTGAGAAGGGGTCTTTTTATTTGAGATGGGGACTAGGCTCAAATTTGTGATGATGCTCCTGCCTCAACCTCTTAAGTGTTGGGATTACAGGTATGAATCACACCTGGTTTATAGCTCAATTAAAAATATATTTTCTTGGTGGAACTTGGGATTGAATTCAGGTCTTCACAGATGTCGGGCAAATAAATGTTTTACTGTTGACCTACACCCCAGCCCACATGATTTGCAGGAAATGTACATATAGATAAATCCATAGAGACAGGAGGTAGATTAACAACTGTCTGGGCGTTAGGAGGGGTCAAACATGGCACTGGGCTGCTTCTTTGACAGAAAAGGCTCTACAATTGTCTAGTGACTGATACTGAAGTGTGGCTATGCTACAAGTCCTAATTTTTTTTTGCGGGGGGGTTGTTTTGAAACAAGGTCATGATATGCAGCTCAGGCCTGCCTTGAGCTCACTTTGTAGCCCAGGCTGGTTTTGAACTTGCAATGATCCTCCTGTCTCAGCCTCCGGAATGCTGGGAGGCATGTGCCACTATGCCCAGTCTTAGTTGTGCATTTTTAAGTGGGGAATTGTACAGCACAAACTGTTCAGTTTTCAAAAAGCTGTTGCAGAAAACCTAGCAAAGATCTATAAACTGAGTTTAAAGGCTAAGAAAAAAAGAACAGGTGTTTGAATTTTGAGCACATTATCATATTTTAAGCCAGTGCCAGCTGCCAGCTGGTCGATTCCATGTAAAAGCCCCTAGAAGGCATCTGAAAGCCCAGGTGCTACTTGAGCACAAAGCTGTGACTGTCTCAGTTGGCACTGTGCTGAGTCATGGACATGGAGCCATCAGCAGTCCATGAGGGAAACTACAGGGCAGGTGTGGACCAAGGCCAAAGTCAGGCACCAGGGACACCGGGCTGGAGCTCCCAGGGAGGGAGGTGGCCTTCTGATGAGATCCCCTCACTCCAGCAGAAAACCCAGCCTGACCTGATGCCCACTTCCACTGCCGACCCTTCCCAGGCCAGCACGGAGGTGTTGCGTAGCCTCTCCTCCCGCTGTGGACCCAGGTTTCTGCACCCTCCTTTGTGCACTTAGCCAAGCCTTCATCCCTTATGCACTGGGGCTTTTTGTTCTTGCGCAGGTCCACAAAACGGCTAAGGAGGGAGGTCCAGGTTTCCAAGGGCTCTGCTCAGCCTGTGTTTCACTGATGGCTCTAGGGTCCCAGTGTGACAACGGCACCAGGCTATGCTGGCCCTGAGGCTCCCCCGGTGAGTTTGGCTGAGGAGACTACAGACAGAAAGGTATCCATTAAGCCAAGCTGGTCATTTCTGGTGTTCTCAGGGCCACCTGCCCAGCAGGAAAGAAACACCAGCACAGCCAAGCTCCAAGAGTGCCTTTATTAGTGCCTGGATCCAAAAGTTGGGTAGGCTGGATGGAGACCACAGTGCAGCTGACCCCTTCAATGCTGTCCTTGGTAAGGTCTGCAGACTCAGACCTCTACAGCCTGGGGCAGTGGATATGAGGGGACCAGGAGGTCTTAGGCAGCACCCAGCACCTTCGGTGAGCAGTACCCCAGTCTGAGTGGTTCATGGCACGAATGGCTAAGGCACAGTGGCAGGACAGTGCCCTGCTGTAGGTCAGAGTCCTGTAGGAACCCAACCCTTAGGGTATACATGAGAGAACACAAAGCTATTTTTTCCTCCGGGGGGTCCGGGAGCCACCGCTACAGCTGTTGGGGGTGGGCGTGGCTTGTGTGGACGTAGCTCCTGACTCCTTTTTGGGGATCAGTTTGTGCTTTTCTTCTCTGGTCAGGAGGGAGGACTGAGGCAACCAAGAAGCCAACAGGGCTTGTACGACTTTCACAGCACCTACAGCTCCCAAGAGCCCCCAGAGCAGGTTGGGGGGCTCCAGGGGAGACAGCTGGGCCCGTACCCAGTGAAGGGCCTGGGCTAGTGTGTGGTTGGAGCTGCGGGGCCGGGGTGGAGACTTGTCCTGTGAACAGGATGGAGGAAGGTGCCCACAGGGTTGGCCCCTGCTGGTGGCAGTCCTCACCTCCCCAGCCTGTCCATACCCTCCTACCTGCAGTCCAAACTGCTGCAGCAGCCTCTCCAGGACGGGATCCCCCAGGGACACAGGTGGGAAGAATTCCTCCACCCACTGGCGGCGCCACCAGCGGCTACAACAGGACCAGATCCTTAGTGCCTGGCCCTGGGCCTGGCCCCAGTCCCAGCCCCTGCCCGGCCCTTGACATACCCCTGCTCCCCAGGCTGAGAGAACCAGTATTTGTAGTGCTGGGCTCGGATATAGGTGGGTGGCTGCTTGTGAAAGGGGTACTGGGCAGCATCATTCTGGATGAGGCGAATCACTGTGAGGAGGATATGGTTCAGCATGGCATGGAGGGCACATGCCCTGGCTCTCCCACTTTCCTGTTCCTCTCACCTGGTTCCTTGCCCTGCAGCAGGCGGAGCACCAGGCTGGTGAACCAAGGGCTGTGCGTGTGTGGACCCAGGGCTGCAAACCACATTTGCCAGTCGAGGCGCGGCTGATGGGGCACCACGATGGGGGGTGGGCGGCTCACGTTTCCAGGCTTGTACATGAACTCAATCTCCTGCCAGGTGGACCCCAGGTCAGGTAGGCTGGCTGGCCTAGGTCCCTACAACCCCCAACCCCTAGGAGGCTCACTGTCCAGTGGTGTCCATCGTAGCTGCCTTCCAGCACCACCTCAGGCCGCCCACCCAGACCAGTCATCCGACGGAACAGGCCATACGAGTTGGTCAGCTGCAGGTGTTCCACAGTGCCAAAGAGGTGGTGAGCCCCAGTCCAGAGAAGCCCATGGGTCCCAGGCTCCACATATGAGTAGGGCACCTGCAGCAGGTGGAGAGAAGTTCAGCTTTGCCCTCTGGGCCCCTCCTGCCCCACTTCCCGTCATGCTGCCTACCAGGCTAATGAGGAACATAGCCACTGTGGCAGCACCCCAGATAGAAAGCTGGATCGCAGCACAGAGCTTCTGCAGCCACCCTCGAATCTGTGCCCACCTGGGGACAAGGCCAAGTGTGATCAGGCTGCCCTGGGAGCGGCCCCCTATCCCTGCCATGGGCATGTACCTCCAGAGTGCAACCAGCAGCTCCCAGGTCAGGGAGGCTGCACCCAGCCACATAGTGGGGAGTGTCACCATCTTCAGCCACTGGGAGAACTGGTGGAAAGTGAAGGCTGCCAAAGGAGGGGGACATAAGGAGGGCTGACCCTGCCCTCACTCCTGCCCCCCACCTGGCACTTACTGATTCTGGAGTGGACTACGTGCTGCTGCCAGTCAATTTCTAGGCCAAAATAGTGCACAGTGCCATAGGCCAGTGTCCCATAGATGGCCAGTTCCAGAAGCAAGGACAGCTTGGTCAGCAGGGCCCAGGGCCAGGCTGTGGGTAGGACAGTCAATGGCTGGCAGAGGGTTCAAAAGCAGGGGCTGGGGGAGCTGGGATGTACCTCTTTCAGAGAGTGCAGGAAGGAAGAAGACACCCTAGAGGGCAGGGTGTGAGGACAGCTGGCTGTCAGGAGCAGCCTGACACTCACAGGTAGGTGTCTTCCTGGGGAGGCTGAGCCCAGGCTCAGCAGCCAGATGCTGGTCATCCAGGAGGGCGGTGGTGAGCACCAAGGTGAGTAGGTTAAAGAAGTTGTAGTTGCCAGTGATGATGATCAGGACTTGTAGCAGCACCTGGGGAGGTTTGCACTTGAAGCTCCTGAGAACCAGACCTCCCTCAGCGTGGCTGCTAACACATACCAGTCCACCCCTAATAACGCACCTTTTGGTTGTGAGGCTTCCCTGACAGCAGCAGCCATCTGTCTACCAAGGCTGCCCTATATCCCACCTACCTGAGAGTAGAAGGCGGTCAAACGCAGGCGGCGAATGGGGGCGAAGAACAGTGGGGGCACTGCGATCTCAATGAGGAAAGTGGCCACCACGCTGAGCTTATGCAGCCAAACAGGCAGGTGGTGTGCAAACCAGGCAGTGGGGGTGGGCAGACACTGCGTCTCATAGTGGTAGGTGAGGGCTGTGGGCACAGGTGGGTGATCAGGGCTGTGCAGGGCTCCCACAACCACCCCAGGTCTGGGCAAGGACGCTCACCAGTGAGTCCCCACCATGCAGGGCAGCGACTGGTCAGCTTGACCACGCCAGAGGCAAACATGAGGCGGAACAGCAGCCAGCGTACAAGCCAGAAGGGCTGGCCCTTAAAGGCCGAGGCCACTACTGGAACCCCCTGTTTTCTGCTGGAGGGCTGCTTCAATGGGGCCACTAACACAGCCAGGAAGCCTGT
This sequence comes from Capromys pilorides, assembly GCA_004027915.1. Classification (NCBI taxonomy): domain Eukaryota; kingdom Metazoa; phylum Chordata; class Mammalia; order Rodentia; family Capromyidae; genus Capromys; species Capromys pilorides. The sequence continues at coordinate 10,825 of PVKN010002978.1, forward strand.
CTCCAGGAGCAGGGAATCCCTGTGGGGAGAGGAAATGGGACCAAGTACAGCACCTGCTCCTCCCTTAGGGGGCTTCCCAGGAGAAGGTAGGCAGAGTCACTCACCACTGGAAGTAGAGGAACACCTGGCCCACCTGTGGGGAAAAGGGCTGTCAGGGAGCAAGGTAGGTCTGCTGCTGAGCTGAGGCAGAGGCAGGGAAGTAGGATGGGGTGGGGTGACAAGGGTGTTACTCGCCTGACAGACCGACAGGTAGGCAGCCCAGAGCAGCAGGTAAATGAGGGGGTGGCGGAGCGGACGCAGGAGCAGTGGACCCAGGGCTAGCACTGCGCCCAGCAGGCTCAGCAGTTCCAGGCCCTGCGCTGTGTCCAGTCCTATCCGTGGTGCTTCCCATAGCAGTGTCGGGGTCTCCCACAGCTGTTGCCAGCGCCCCTTGCCCTGGGGCCGCAGCATTCTCCGCGCTGGGAGGATGCCCTCCGGGCCATAGAGGCCTGTGGGAATGTATGTCAGGGCGAGGCCTGCACACCGCCCTTCCAGCCTGAATTCACCCTGAACATGAAGACAGCAGCCACGCCCTGGAGAAAGCTGCTGCGGGCCGGGAGCCCGCCACATCTCACGTCTTTTTCCCGTTAATCCCCCCCAGCCCGCATGACAGCGCTTAGGCTCGGGCTCACCCTGCTCCAAGTGGCGGGTGCGCGAGGTAGGCCACTCGGGACGACCCGGGCCACGCGTCTCGGAGGGGGTGTCCCACCCGGGGAGGTCCTACCCTCGGGCCCTCACCAGGGATCTGCGTGTAGAGGGAAGCGAAGGCGAACAAAAAGACGGCAGCCACGCCCTGGAGAAAGAGCTGCCGGGGGAGCCAGGAGCCCGCCATAACTACTACGCGGCGTGGTCCCCTGGAGCAGAGCCTGGATCGGATCCTGCGGCCAGCGTCCCCGCCCCGCCCCTCAGCCTGCAGCCCCGCCCACAGCCAAGGGAGGGGTCCCACCCCAGGCCCCCTTCCCGGACCCGGTTCGCTCGTGGCCCCGCCCACACTCTGGCCCCGCCCCACACCATGGCCCTGCCCATCTCCCCGCCCATGCCCCGCCCGCCGCAGGCCTGGCTCCTGATGAGCAGCCCGCCGGGCGCTTTGGGGTGCGTGCGTCACAGAATCGGTGGCGGCGCTCAGCTTTCGCACTTCCTGGGCGGGAACAGCAAAATGGCGCCAGAGCCGGTGGCGGGCTGAGGTCGCGGCCGGCGCTGTGTGAAGCCAGCGCTGCGGGCCCGGGGCCGCCCGGCCCCTGCCTGACATGGAGGACGTGGAGGCGCGCTTCGCTCACCTCTTGCAGCCCATCCGCGACCTCACCAAGAACTGGGAGGTGGACGTGGCGGCTCAGCTGGGCGAGTACCTGGAGGAGGTGAGGCGGCGGGCTGGCGCGCGGGCGGCAGGGTGTGGCCCCGGCTCTGGGGCCGCACTCGCTTGTCTTCAGGCTGCTCCGGTCCCTGACTCCAGTCCTGCCTCTCGAGATCGTCCTCGCTAGATGCGTCCAGAGCTGCCATTGCAGTCGGCCTCTTGGCAAGCGTGACGGCTACTGGCGTGTCGGTGGTGTGTGTGTTTGGGTGTTTGATAGATTAGGATCGCAATACAGGAAGGATTATTTTGGATCTTCAGGCTGGTTTCAAGCTAGGGCCGTGTTGGTTCCTGTCAGCATTTTGTTCCATATTTCACACGTGTCTTAGACCTGTGAAGAAGCTGTCTTGTTTCTGCACTTCACTTCGAAAACTCCTCATTCCAGCATAATCTGGCTTTTACTAGTGAATACTTCACAGGTCTCTTGGCTTAATCAGTGGTGACATCCATCCTACCAAATCCAAAGGACACTGGAAATGTCATCTTCAGCTCTGCAGCATTTATGGGGTTGAGGGTTCCTTTTTGCAACAGTGATGGCGTGACTTCCTGTTCATGCGTGCTCTTTTCTCCTATTGAACTTTTGAAGGTGCATAGAACTTGCTGTTCCTTAAACAGTCACCTTGTTTCTGTGATTGTAAATATCATTAGTGGGGCACACTGTAATCCCAGCCCTGGGGCTGAGGCAGGAGGATTGCGGGAAGTTTGAGGCCAACCTGGGCTACACAGTGCCTCAGAACAAAACAAAACATTAAGAATCACCTGTACGTGAGCTCCCAGTTTTGTGCCTCTGTTGCAGCCAGATCTGTCTTCTGAAGCTGTTCTGTTACCTAGGTGCTCTCTTGCCATTCACTAACATGTTACTTGAACGTTTCCGACTTGACTTAAAGAGGAGCTCTTCATCTTTCTGCTCAGACAACTGAAGGTGACAGTGGAGGACATTGGTAGCAGAGCTGAAAACTCTGGACAGGGTTCATCCATGAATTCTCTAAGGTACACTTCCAGAATATCACATGAATTCGTTTGTTCTACATTTCTTTGGTCCAGGCTTGGATTTGTTTAAAACCTCCCTGTCTATGGTCCCTACCCCATTTTGTGGCCCATTCCGATCTGTGTTCCACTTGGCACAAAGTGTGATCCTCTCTTAATTAAAGTCGGGGCAAAGCACTGCCCAGACTGAAACTCTTCACTGACTTTCCATTGAATATTTTTGGCCTTTCTCAGGCTGTTTTCTACCTTGTTCTTTAAACCAATCAACTACAGCACCCTAATCTTATTTTGGCTGAAAATCTTCACACTTTGTTCTCACTGGGAAATACTCTTTTTGTGGTCATACCCTTTGTATTCTTAAGTGTTAGCTGAAGTGACAGCCCTTTCTGAAATAGTCCTAAACTCTGCCATGGCACTTACATTGGAGTGCTTATCGCAGTCTTTCTTCCACTTACTTGTTTGTGGCCTGAATTCAACTTAGAAAGAAAATTCTGCAAGGATGGGGACTGTGTATATGCTCTCTGCTTAGTAGAGCACCTTAACAGATGTGGAATAAGTGTTAAGTGGGCATATGGTCTGATGATTGATCATCTCTGCTCTGATGTATGATCTGCTGAGATAATGGAGAGAACTGTGGGAGGTGCAGTTCCTGTGGATTCAGGTTCCTGGACAGAGCGGGGTTCTTGGGGGTCCCTGGGGGTCCGCTTCCTGGCTGGGCCAGTTCTCTACTTGCTTCCTGTGACTGCTTTTCCAACTCTCCCTGCCCCTATGGTCCTGAGTTCTGGCTGCTACTTTTGTCTTTACACTCATTTTGTAATCAGAAATTTTTTCCTTTTAAGGGTAGCTGCATGTGCATCCCCACCCTTTTCTTGATGAACTTGAGAGCGCGTTTGTCCTTGGAGACCTTGAGCAGCTCCATGGCACACTGCTTGTAGGGGGTGAAGCTGCACACTTCCCGGATCATGTCCCGCACGAACTTAGTGTGTTTGGTGAGGCAGCGGCGGCGGCTGTGCCTCGGTTTGCTCAAATTCTTAGTCACCTTGTGGCCCTAGTTGAGGCCCACAGCCATGGCCATGGCTACTGTTTTTCAGTGGTTGCTGTGCCAGAATGTTTTTTATTTCTAATACATCTTAGAATCTTTTATTCATTTATTTCTGTTCTGTTACTAAGTATCTTAAACCTTTTTCTTTGCTTTTTATTTGTTTGTTTTGTGGTACCGGGGATTGAATTCAGGCTCAGGATCTTGTACTTGTCAAGCAGGTGCTTATGCCACTGAGCTCTCTCCCTGGCCAAATTAAACTCTTTGGAAAGGGCTGTAATGTACGGCTGTAAACCCAATACTCAGGCGGCAAACACAGGAGAATCACCACCAGGCGCTAAGGGGAGCCTGAACTACATATAGAGACCCTGTCTCAAAAGCAAAACAGACTGGGTGTGGTGATGCACATCTGTAATCCCAGCACTTGGGAGGCTGAGGCGGGAGGATTGCTGTAAGCTTGAGGCCAGTCTGAGTTATAAGCTTAATTCAGAAGCAGCCCAAACTATGCAGTAAACTGTCTCAAAAAGCCAAACAAACAAAACCAAAAACTAAAAAGTGAGTAAGGCAAGCAGTAGTCTGCTTTAGTGGGACTTTACTGTCATGGAAACATGAGTCTTAATTCAGCAGCGGCCAAGTAGGGTTGTCAGTTTCATACATCTGATGCTTGCTTGGCTGAGCACTTTGTGTGTTTTACACATACAAGTATCTAATCCTCACCAAAACTATTTGAAAAGGCACTAGCAGGCTAGCAGGATTAGGGGTGCGCCCAGAGTCACAGCTGATGGCGGGCAGAACTGGTCCACTTTTCACCACCATGTGTTGTGTTGTTATAAGCTTATGACAGGTGTGGGAGAAAAATTCAGCACTGTGTAAAGAGTTTGACAGGGAGACTTAACTTGTGGAAAAGGAGTTGCCTCATCCTTGAGCTGAAGAGAGTTCGTGTAGAGATGCTGAAGGTTCTGTGTCGGAAGGCTCTGGGGTTGTGGAGTGTCTAAAAGTGGACTCTTGGGGCTGAGGGATGGAGCAGGGGAGGGTGGTGAGTGTGGAGGGTGGTTAGGACTTATTTTTTTCCTTTAAAAGTGGTGCCATCAGGGTGCCCCATTAATGCACAAGTCTGGGCTGGGCCTGACTAGGCCTGTATTGCAAGAGCCCGGAAGGGGAGGAAACCCCTGGGTTTTGGGGCACTATATCGGGGGCTGCCTAGCATTAAGTGTGGACCTCTTCATTGTGAACCTTGCTGTGACATTTGAATGGCTGGCCAGGGTGATTGGACATGGGGTTCGGGCTTAGACGGAGGTCCACTGTGAAGCTGTGAGAGTGCATGTGATGTTCTGGAGCAGAGGAGGGGCTGGGTTGAGATCTGTCACAGGGAAGGGCACACGCTTCAGCCTGGCGTGCAGGACGTCGCGCCCCTTCTTTCAGGCTAGGCTCTCAGGTTCTGGCCATATCATAGCCTCACACTTCTATAGACTGCAGAGCTCCAGAGTGAGTGGAAATGTCCCACCCTTGATGACCTCCTTCTAGATCTTACTCATCTGACCCTGCGCTTAATATCATGCCTGTCCAGCACACAGTCTGTTTGGCTGTGTTTGTATAATACTCATTTTCCTAGGTAAGTGGTTATATCCTGACTCTGTTAATTCCTTTTGCATGGATGATGTCATTGCTCTTCCTAAAATACCATTCCTTTCACCTGCCTGCTGAGCTTTATCCACTTATCAGGTTTAACTTTGATGTTATCATTTCATTAGTTCATCAGAATTTACTAGACAGTAGTATCAAGCACTGAACTAGAGGTTGGAATTATCCTAGTACTGCTCACAGTCTATTATGAATGGAAATAGTACAGCAAACCAGGCAAGGTCCCACACCCTGTTAATCCCAGGACATGGGAGGCTGAGCCAAGAGGATTGTTGTGAATTCAAAATGAGCCTGGGTTACATAGTGAGTTCAGGGCCAGTCTGAACTTCATAGCAAGACCCTGTCTCCAAAAAAAGAAAAGACCCCAACAAAACACACTGATGGGATAACAAGGAGGCTCCAAAGCAGTAGGGGATACCCTTTGAGAGTTTCAGGAGGAACAGTTGGGGACAGGTGTACCAGGCAGACACATCAAAGAGCAAATCCAAAGAGCTTAGAAAAACATGTAGCGGTTTCAAAGATTTGCTTGCTTAGAGAGTCCAGTTTGTCATGGGGGAAGATTCTGAGTTAAGTACAGAGATAAATGTTAGGGGTCTGGGAGTGTAGCTTAGTAATCGGACCTTGCATGTGTGGGGTCCTGGGTTATGAAACTAGCACCTACCCCCCAAATGTGCAAGTGTTTGTGTCTCTGTGGCACTCCTTAGTGAGCAGATATAAACACAGCCCCAGAGCTTTGAGGAAAAGATGGTCTGAGATGGGCTTGGGCATTGCCAGCATTTGTTGGTGGCTGGGGCTTAGAGGGAGCACAGCCCAGGCCTGGACTTCCCTGCACTGGCGTCATTTCTTGCAGCTGGACCAGATCTGCATTTCTTTTGATGAAGGCAAAACTACAATGAACTTCATTGAAGCAGCGTTGCTGATCCAGGGCTCAGCCTGTGTCTATAGTAAGAAGGTGGGTGCCATCTGGCTACTGGTCTTGGCACTTGAATGACAGTGGGACTGCTGGGGCGCATGGCTGTGCTCGTCCTGTCTGATCTTGCCAGTGCTGCAGGCCTCAACCCTTGTTCCTTTACACTTCTTAATAAACTTGACTTTGAAATGGCACAGTAGTGCTTGCTTATTGTGCTTGAAGTCCTGGGTTCTACCCTCAGTACTGGAGAAAGTACAAGTACAAAAGTAATAAAAATGGCACAGCCATGAAGAAAATGTTATGTTACTGTGGCTGTGCATATGCTCTGCTGTCCTTGTCCCTCACCTGTGACTGCTTCAGAACTCCAGCGCTTAGTACTTGGGAAGATGCATAGGAAGAGTCAGTGTTTAAGGGCAGCATGGACTACGTAGTGACATCTTGTCTCAAAAAAAGAGAGACAAAAACCAAAATCTCTCCAGCCCTCAGGTTAGCATTGAGACTTCCTAAGAAGTAAAGGATGTTGGCAGGCCAACTATGGCTTAAGCTATGATAGGGTTGGCAGTGCCCAACGGGAATCCCAGCGATGGTTGACCTAGCCAAGGACCCAAGGAGGAGATGCCGGCATGGACAGAAGAGCAGTGGGTGTCACATGAGGGCTCAGGTCTGCAGTGCCCCATGATGATATGGTTGTGCCATGTGCTGAGGCTGTGCTTATTGGGGAGTTGGGGGACACAGGAGGGAAGTAGGGTCCTCAGTGGGTAGAATAACTTGGACGAGAATGTTGATTTGACCAGAGAATGACTTGGGTGGCAAGACTGGCAGGGGCCTCTGGGGAGGGTTCGCGTGGCTTTCCTTTCCTGTGTCCTTACTGCCTCCTCTGTCATCAGGTGGAGTACCTCTATTCGCTGGTCTGCCAGGCTCTTGACTTCATCTCTGGCAAAAGGTGAGTACTGGAGGCAGAGTGGAGGCAGAAGCCTTCACCTTCCTTGCAGCCTTCTGGACACCCATGGGTGCTGTCTCCCTCAGGCGGGCTAAGCAGCTCTCTTCAGTGCAGGAAGATGGGGCTGGTGGGGCCTCCAACTCCCAGAAAGTATGTGAGGCAGAGGATGAGGTGAGTGGACCTATGGCCCCTGCCCCAGGTGTCTGCTTGTGTTCTTGCTGTGAGCTCTCATCTCCCACAGTTTCTGTCACTGGATGACTTTCCTGAGTCCCGGGCCAACGTGGATCTGAAGAATGACCAGGCGCCCAGCGTGAGTGTCTACCTTGTTGTTGGTGGTGGAGTCGGGGGAGGTGGGGGTGGGGTCAGCTGTTAATCTAGTTGTGTGTGGAGGGTTGTGTTGGGCAGCTCACACCTCAACCCCTGGCTGGCCCATAGGAGCTGCTCATCATCCCTCTCCTGCCCATGGCCCTGGTGGGCCCTGATGAAATAGAGAAGAGCAGCTGCCCCTTGTACAGGTATGTGCCGAGCCAAGTCACAGGGAGTGGGGGGCCTGCCTGGGAAGGGTCTACAGCAGGCGTGTTTTGCCAGTACAGCCGTCAGGGTGAGGTCCTGGCCAGCCGGAAAGACTTCAGGATGAACACCTGCACCCCCAACCCTAGAGGGGCCTTCATGTTGGAGCCAGTTGGCCTGTGCCCCATGCCAGACAGTCAAGAGGGTGAGGTCTTGGGTATGCAAGGCTTGGCGGGAAGGAATGTGTCAAAGATCTTTTGGGGGGTGGTCCTGTCAGGTATCCAGTGCTTGCCAGCTTTGGCCTTAGGAATTTTCTCTGTGGGTGCCTGCTTCCCGGTGGAAGTGTTGGCTGGAGCTTGTCCCTCTCCCATCTTTCTTGTGCCTTGATGAGATCACAGCTGGTCTCTGTGAGGGGACTGGGGCCTGTGGAACTCTGCCTTCTGTTAGCCCTCTACAGAGGCTCACTGGGTATCAGGTAGGGACCCTGCCCATCTCCATCTCTCTTAGATGCCAGGAGGGCTGAGGAGCAGCCAATGGAAGTCTCTGGGTGCAGCAGTCCTGTCCCTGTGCTTGGCTTCTGCCAGGATGAACCAGGTGAGAAAGGACTGGCACACCAAAGAGGGGCCAAGGAGGCAGCCCTGGCTGGATAGGCTGGGGGTGCTCCCTGCTGACAGACTTGGGGCTTCAGCCACCACCCTCTGATTGCCCTCCTAGGCCTCCTCTAGGCAGACATAGATGGCAGCATGGAAAGAGGAATGTTTGCTAAGAAACAAGATGAGCCCAGGCCTGCTATGTGGTGGTGTCAGCCCCTGCTGGGGTGTCCATGCTAGCAATGAAGCCAAGAAGAGGGAGGGGCCTTTTGGGCTCCACTGGCACCGGCCAAGGCAGCTTCCATGGTGTCTGCATTCTAGTTCCCCAGGCTCACTGGCTTCTTTATTTCCTGCTTAGGCACCGCTCCAGAAAGTCCAGTGCTCAGTGGTGGGAATGAAGATAATGTGGATGTGCAGGAGGCAGTGGAACTTCCAGAGGTTGTATCCCCCAGGGCTGCTCTGGAGCCCGAGGAGCCTGGGAGCCCGCAGCAGGTGGGACCCCACAGCAGGTGGGACCCCACAGGGCTGCCTTGCTCTGGGGCTTAAATAGGAGGACAGTGCAGTGGCTGTTTCTGGGCCTTTGATTTCTCTCGTCTTTGTATATCAGGTTCATGGGGCTCAGTCCCCAGCCCAGCTATCTTCAGCCAGCCATTTCACAGTGGTTCCTACATTCTCTCTGGGAGCAGAGCAGTTGTTCGTTGGGACTGGGTGGTGGGCTGGTGTTGATGGTTTGAGCCCTGTGGAGCTGAGGTACCTGGGGTGCTAGCTACTCTCTAAGGCTGATGCCAAGCAGTTAGGCTGGCAGGATGGGTCTGGAGGGCCTTGTCTCTTTCCTCAACCAGCTGGGGTCCAACTTCCCACACAGCTAGGAAATCCTTCTACTAAACAGAACCAAACTGATCTGAAGCAAACCAACACTCCAGCTGGGCTGCTCAGTGGTAGAATTCTGGCTTAGTGTGTGAGGCCATGGGATCAAGCCCCAGCACACAAAATACATAGGCATGCTCACCGCTGAACTACATTTTCGGCCCCTTATCTTGAGACAGATTGTTGCTAAGTTGCCCAGGCTGGACTCAAATTTGCAATCTGCCTCAGCCTAAATCCTGGGATTACGGCATTGCCACTATGCTCAGCTTTTTTTTTTTTTTGAGAGAAATTTTTTTTTAACAAGTATTTTTTAAAACTTTATTTATTTATTTATTTATTTACTTATTTATATTATGGCTGGCTCAGCCTGCCCTGGGGGTGGGGCTGGCGCAGCATCTGGTGCTGGGGATTGAACTGTGGTCCGTGCGGCTGCCTAAGCTTGCCAAAGCAGGTGCTTTAGACCACTGAACTATCTCGTCCGTGTCTTGGCCCCCCCCCCTCCCGCCCTTTTTTAAAAAAAAAATTTAATGTTATTTAGCACGGTCAACAGGGTCTCACACTGATTGGACTTGTAGTGATCCTCCTGTTTTCAGCCTCCCACATGCTGGGGTTATAGGCTTGCACCACTATGCCCAGTCTCAGTTGCATCTCAGCACTCCCTGGGGTTGTGGCTGGCATGCCACACCAGGGCATCAAACCCTGGTCTGCTGAGCTGTCAGGCTGGCCCTGAGAAAACAGTTTTGCAGCAGTGATTTGTATGTTCAAAGTTTTTCTTAGGGCTTTTGATTTTAGTCTTTTTACTTTTAACTTCTTGTCCCAAAGAGGGTCCCTACGATGTTCTTGATGTGAACCTCAGGGCCAAGCTGATGGGGTAACCAATGCTTAGATGGACAAGGGGCAGGAAAGGGGACACTGTGTGGTCTGTTTCTTCTCAGAGTGTCACCCCACCCAAGAGGTACATGCTGCGGGAACGAGAGGTGGTCCCAGAGGCTGTGTCTCAGCTGAAGGTGAGGCGTCCTCCAGGGATGTTTGCAAGGATGCCCCTTGCTGGTTTCTGGTGCCTAAGCTCATAGCCTGTAGTACTAAGCTCAGAGCTTGTGTGGCCCTTTGCGCTTTTCAAGGGCACTTTTTCAAGGAAATCTTCGCCTTCCCAGAAATTTAAAGTCCCCTCTGCAACTCTAGGCTTTTTCCCTCTCTTGAACACCACACTTTGAGGTCCTGAGTTAAGTGTGGTTGGCCTCTTCTGGGAATGTGATTGGACTTGGTGCCTGGTCTTCAGGAGGGAAGGTATGTAGCTCCTATTCCCTCTTAGCATCTGCTTGTGCTGTGCTCAGGAGGCGTCAGACCCTTGGCAGAGCCTGGACCCCTTCGACTCCCTGGACTCTAAGCCCTTCAAGAAAGGTAACTGGGAATGGCTACCTCTATTCAGGTCTGCTGACCAGGTTTGCTGGGATACAAAGTAGTGGGATCGGGGCCGGCGAGATGGTTCAGTGGTCTAAAGCGCCTGCTTAGGAAAGCTCAGGCAACTGCAGGGACTGCGGTTCAATCTCCGGCACCACATGCTGTGCCAGCCCCACCACCAGGGCAGGCTGAGCCAGCCACAAAATAAATAAATAAAGAAACAAACAAACACAACAAGCAAACAAAGAAATAAAATTTAAAACAAAAAAAACCAAAAAAAACCAAAAAAAAACCAAAACAAAGTAGTGGGATAGGGGTGAGCCTGACACACGGCTGCCCTTGAGACAGCCTCTGTGCCCCAGGTAAGCCCTACTCTGTGCCTGCCTGTGTGGAGGAGATGCCAGGACAGAAGCGCAAGAGGAAGGGTGCTGCTAAGTTACAGGACTTCCACCAGTGGTACCTTGCTGCCTGTGAGTGGGGTGCACCCCATCTGCCTGGATGTAGAGGCCAGCACCCTGTTCTGATGCTGGCAGCAGCCCCTACTGGTAAGGGGTGAGGGGAGAGGGTCTTGGCTTGACTTCTGCTGACTCAGTTATCTCACAGATGCTGACCATGCTGACAGCAGGAGGACCCGGCGAAAGGGCCCCACCTTTGCAGGTGAGGCTAGGATGTGTGTGGGCGTGTTCAAGGAGGAGTCTTAACTCTGTTCTTGTTACCCCACACTCTGGCCTGGAGTTACCCAAGGCCCTACTAGACTGATGAGAGCCTGGACAGGACAGGAGCCTCTCATGAGTTTTTTGTCTGCAGACATGGAGGTCCTGTACTGGAAGCACGTGAGTGAGCAGCTGGAGACCCTTCGGAAGCTGCAGAGGCGGAAGGTAAGTACCCCTGCACCAGGGTCTGGGACCCCATGGGCCCAATGGGATGGTGCCCTCACAGACCTCTCCCTGGACAGACGGCTGAGCAGTGGCTTCCCAGGGCTGAGGAGGGGATGTGGCCTGTAGAGGATGACCACCTGGAGGATTCTCTGGAGGACCTGGGGGCAGCTGGTATGTGCTGGGTGGGGGCGGGGTGGGGCTTAGCACCTCCTGCCAGCTGATGGGCCCCCTCTGTGTCTCCACAGATGACTTTCTAGAGCCTGAGGAGGATGTGGAGCTTGAAGGAGCAGAGCCAGGGGAAGCCACTCACCTGGGTAGGTCCAGCTGGTGGCTGGTCAGGATGGGCTGAGGCAAGAGTCGTGGGAGTGAAGTGAGGGGACAGTGTACAGTTGTGACAGCTCATAGTTGGCCCTCCCCAGATGCAGAGGCCTTGAGGTACGAGGAACTGGTTCGAAGGAATGTGGTAAGTTTAGTTGAGAGGGGGGCAAAGAGCTGGGTGAAGGTGCCTCCAGCACCTGAGCCAAGAAGTGCCTGCTGGTCCTGTCCCAGGAGCTCTTCATTGCCACCTCCCAGAAGTTTGTCCAGGAGACCGAGCTGAGCCAGCGTATCAGGGACTGGGAGGACACCATCCAGCCTTTGCTGCAGGAGCAGGTGAGGAGTGGGTGTAACCTGCAGGCTGGAGCTGCCTGCCTAAGCTCTGACCACGCCTTACCCTCCACACCACCAATGCACACTTTCCTGTTCAGGAGCAGCACAAGCCCTTTGACATCCACACCTACGGGGACCAGGTGGTCTCACAGTTTTCCCAGCTTAATGAGTGGTGCCCCTTTGCAGAACTAGTGGCTGGCCAGCCTGCCTTTGAGGTGTGTCGCTCCATGCTGGCCTCCCTACAGCTGGTGAGTGGCCCTTGGACACGCAGGTGGGGGGAAATGATTGCTGGACCCTACTGATGCCTTGTCCTGCAGGCCAATGACTACACGGTGGAGATCCGACAGCAGCCGGGGCTAGAGGCAGCTGTGGACACCATGTCCCTGAGACTGCTCACGCAGCAGCGAGCCCACAAGCGCTTCCAAACCTATGCGGCCCCATCAATGGCCAAGCCCTGAGGAGCTGGGGTGGTGCATGGGAGAGAAGCCTGTCCAGAAGCCTGTGTGCCAAGGGGCTGCTTGTTTTGTCTCCTGGCTGGTCCAGCTAAAATAAAGTGGAGTTAATGTTCCATCTACCCCTTAAAAAGAAAACCACCTTGAAAAATGCTTGCTGGAACGGATCTCACACAGAGACACATGCCTGAGTTCACATTTGGTACGCAGGTGCTTCCTGTTTAATGACAGGGCCTGGGCTACAGTGGTTCAGGACAGTACACTCTGGAAGGCGGTCATGTGCTGCCGTACACTGTCCACAATCTGCTCTGCTGACCTTCCCCGGCCGTAATAGTCGGTGAAGAGGCCATCAGGGTTGAGCAAGTAGATGGCAATGGAGTGATCCACGATGTAGTCCTGGTCCTCGTCCTTGGGGCCAGCACTGTAGTACACCCGGTAGCTGCGGCTGACCTGTGCAACCTGCTCAGCAGAACCTGTCAGGCCCAGTAGCCTCGGGTGGAAGTCCTGCACGTACCGGGCCATGGCTGCTGTGTCATCCCGTGCAGGATCCACAGTGATGAAGATGGGCTGCACAGGGTGTGGGCCAGGATGAGCTTCCAGCTGTTGCACCACCTGCACCAGCTTTTCTAGCTCATCAGGGCAGATGTCGGGGCAGTGTGTAAAACCGAAGTACATCAGCACCCACTGACCCCGGAAGTCAGCCTTGCAACAGGTTTGGCCGTGGTGGTCCAGCAAGCTGAAGTCACCCTGGCCCACAGCAGCCTGGCGCAGGGCCTCTGTCCGACGTTGCTGCAGATGCTGTTCCTTCTCAGCCCTGGCAGCCAGCCAGGCCCCACCCAGCCCTGCCCCAAACAGGGCAGTGATGAGTAGCCTGGTTCGAAGTCCAGGGCCTCCACGTAGGCCCTGCTGGCCAGTCTCTGCAGGCCCCTTTCCTGATGAGTGCTGGGCCCCCTCACACAGCATTTTACTTCCCAGGGTTCTAGGGAAGATTTGGGGCTTGAGCAGAGAGAGCCTTGGCCAAACCTTTGGCCCTCGAGCCAGCAGCAACATGGACCTGACGCTCCTGGAAGAGGGCAAAGGTATCAAGAGCTACAAGGGAGGGAAGAAAAGCATCCTGGGCTCTGCATCAGGCTCCTCAGCTGCCAGCTCCCCTCACCCACTCTGAAGCTGCAAGCCCTAGCTTAGGTGACACCAAATATGTCCAGCACTACACGTGCCACTCCTGTCACTTAACATGGCTCCCCAGCTGTCTCAGCTCATGCTGCCCCACCTATGTGTGGTATTGTGAGCTGCTTATCTCTAGAAAGCAATAGAAGGCTTGCAAGCAGCCTGAGCACATGTACAGATTCGCGAGAAACTTCTGAAGGGTGACTGGTCTGCAACCACCAAAGGGTAACCCTCTCCCCAGCGCTTTCCACGCTTCCTTTCCACTAGGCACTTCCCTTCTAGAAAGGACCACGGGGCGCCAAGTCCAGACCAACTCAGCCCGAGTGTACTTATGCGCAGCTCGCAGCTGGGAATCGAGACTGGAAGCCACGTTACTTCAAGCATGAGACTAGGACCCTCTCCCCAGCCCAGATGTCTGCACCTTGAGCCAAGCTTCAGCTCTGGTCCCAAGCTGCCCGCCCAGTTTGGCCGTCGCAGCGCATGCGCCACAGCCGCACAAAGATCACGTGTCTGGCTCTCTCAAACCCACCCGGCTACAGGGCTTCTCCGCTTCCGGGTTGTACGAAGGACTTGGGCAGGACTAATTCGGTGAAAGGCGAGGGGGGTTCGAAGGGCGGTCGGTCAGACAGCAGGAGGGCGCTCTGCAGGGCGTGACGCTGCGGGGCGCTGAGCGCGGCGCCGTCCAGGTGGACTCGGAGCCAGGGCGTCCCTAAAGGGAATGTCAGGGCGCGAGGTTAGGGCGCCGCGCCTAGCGGGGGTATCGGGACAGCACGAGGTCCCGGGCAAGGGATCTGCTCACCGCGGCGCAGTCTCTGGCCCACGTCGACCAGCAGCTCGGCGCCTACTCCCGGTTGGATCGTCTGCCCTGCGCGGCTCCGTCCAGCCCCGAGCTCATGCAGCACAAGGGCGAGCCGCAGCGCCTGAATGCCTTCCACTGTGCCTGTGGGGAGCGGGCGGAGCTAACCACCGGCAGGGCCTGGAGAGGGCGGGCCGGCCAGGGAGGGGCGGGGCTGCGCTCACCGTCCTGCAGCGCACGCAGCTCTTCCTGCTTGCGTGCGCGGGGCAGCAGCTGGCGGCGCTGGGCCGAGGTCCCAGAACACAGCGCTCGGGCCAGGACTGGGTCTACGCCCTGCCCTTCAAGCATTCGTTCAAAGCGGGTCCTTGCCGAGCCGTTGTCCAGTGCCGTGGTCACCCGGGCAGCGCCCTGTGCCTGCGTTTCCGCTTGTCCGCTGAGCCAGAGTAGGGTGCCACCTGCCGGCCAGCGCGGCGGGTTAGCTGGGTGTCTCACGCGCCGCCCTGTAGCCTGGGCCCCGCCCTCCGCCCGACTCACCGAGCTGAACGACCAGGTCCCGCAAGTCCCTCGGCCCTGCGCCATCCAGGCAAAGCAGCGCTTCCTCCACCTCCAGGGTGTGGCCCACGCTGCGGCCCAGCGGGTTGTCCATGGCGGTCAGCGCGGCCGCCACCCTCATCCCTAGGCCCGCCCCCACGCCAACCTGTGGAGTGAGGCCCAGTGTGGACATCTCGTGGCTCACCTGTAGCCCACCATCATCATACTACAGCCCTACCTCATCCTGGTTGCCAGTTCCCTCAGGATGAGGTCAGGGAAGGTTTGGCTGGGGACCAGAGCACAGCAGTATGCCAGGTAGAGGGATCTGGAGGACCTTTTTCCAGTCTTTCAACTGAGGAGCACCCCTGTGAGGGTTTCTGAGGGCTTAAGCCAGGTCAGTCTTGAGTGGGCAAGAGTGGTGGGCAGTGGGCTGAAATAGAGGAGACTGCTGAGTGTGCAGAGGCAGGAGGGCATGCAGGGGAAGTTAGGCTCAGCAGGGAGAGGTAGGGCTCACCAATGCCCTTGCCAACTCCCGGGCTTGCTCCTGGTCAGGGAAGACTGCGGCCCCACCGTATTTAACATCCACCACCAGAGCAGATAGTCCCTCTACGGCCTTCTTACTGAGGATGGAGGCTGTGGGGGAGGCAGAAAGGTCAAGCAGGGATGCTTTGGGGTCAGGAGGGGGTTGCCTCCCCAGTCGGGGTGGCTGTGCTTAGTGGTTGTGTCGGACAGGCCACTTCCAAGAACTGGTGGTCAGGCATCTTGCGACAAGGGGATGCTGGCATTGGGGTCAGAACACCTGGGGGAGATTAGGTCCCACAGTCTAGTCACCTGTAATGAGAGGGCCCTGGCAGTGAGATTGGGGGTCAGGATGGGTAAGAGGCAGAAGAAAGTTCTTGAAGTCAGGCCAGGTCACCTGTGATGAGTGGCAGGCTGTCCACGGTGGCTGTTACGTCTCGAGCTGCATACAGGATTCCGTCTGCAGGGACCAGATCCTCACTCTGACCCACGATACAGCAGCCCACTACCTCCAGCAGCATTTGCATCTGGTCAGAGCCCCCCCAAAGGTGAACACTTATGAAGAACTCCATCACTGGCCCTCATCAGTGACTCAGGAAAGGCCCAGAACTGTGACTAATGACTATCGGTGACTTAGAGATGATTATGTTAAGTTCTCAGTAATGACTGACTTCTGGCCTGGCAAGCATCCTGATCAGTATATTGCTCTTTAATGATTAGCAGCCCAAGTCCCCAGGAGTGATCTTGGTCAAAGTTCTGCTGATGACTCTGATTCAGGTTCAGTGATTGTCACCCTTTCAGTTTTCATTAGTGCCTATCAGTGGTTATGACCCTTGTCTCCCATCAGCCCACTGCAAGGACCAGTCTGTGGCCTGCTCATACCTGTTCTGGGCTCTGGATGACACTGAATCCAGGAATGGACTCTAGCTTATCCAGGGTGCCACCTGTGTGCCCCAGACCTCTTCCGCTGATCATTGGCACCTGGCAGGGAGGAATACTGAGTGGGTTCCCATTAGTGAAGAGGGAATGGAAAATTGTCTTGCCTGGGGCATGTGTGTGTGTGTATGTGTATGTGTAGGAGCTGGACCCATCCCTGGAGACTGCAGTCTGGGGGACAGAGGAATACATAGGTCTTCCCTTGGTGTCCTCTCTGGGGTACAGAAGGACCAGGGGATTTCTGTCTTCATACCTTGGTTTTATCCCAAGGGACCAATGTGGGCTTGAGGCTGATCCAAGTTCTTTCTGGGGTTGGGTGGGACAAGTGGGGCCTATATTTGGGGGTCTGTCTGGGTCAGACTTGAGGTTGGGTGCTGCCTGTGGTTGGCCCAGTTGTGGACTCTTGAATCAAAGCTTCTGGAGAGAAGTGGACTCTAACCTTGCAGCCACATGCAGCCAGGGCAGGTGCCAGGACCAGGCTGACCTTGTCACCCACGCCCCCTGTGGAATGTTTGTCCACCAGCTGCTGATGCCAGGCTTCTGGCCACTCCAGCTGCTGCCCAGATTTGGCTAGGGCCTGAGTCAGTGCAGAGGTCTCCTCCAGATCCATGCCCCGGAGCCGGATGGCCATCAGCATAGCCCCTAGGTGTGGACACAGGAGAGGGGCATCCCCATAGCATTGGTATTGTGGAGCTGCTGGTCCTGGTGGGCTGCATGGTGGCATCCCTGGAGGTGGTTGTGGGGCAGTCTGCACCAGGATCCAGGTTGGGGTTCAGGGTGCCCAGCCCTCCCCACACACCGATCTGTGTATCCTGTGCACTGCCGTCCACCACCGCACGCACGAAGCCCCTGATATCCTCCTCACTCAGGCGCTCTCCATCTCTCTTCCTGCGAATCAGCTCAGGGAGCTGCTTTGACTCTGGAGGGGAGTCCAGAGGTCCCTGTCCCCCTTCCCCGGAGAGGCAACTTCGTGCAGGGGGAGCCGCCATTGCTCCGGTTCTGCGGGGAGGGAAACATTCTGGAACCTTGCCCAGTTCCGTGTCTTTATGGTCTCATGCATTTTTCCCGACCCTGCTGCGCTGTCTGATGTCCACCCCTCTGCCCCGGGTTACTTTCAGTTTCAGCTTCACAACTCGATCCTGCACGTACCTATTTACTACGTTAGCCCTCGACGTCCGGCTCCGATTCCTTCCGGGTTCTCGTCGCAAGCTACCAGAGACTGAGACGCAAGGACTGGGAACACCTGATCACCCGCCCCTCGGGGGCCGAGTCAGGAAGAGACCCTAGCGGCTGGGGGCGGGGCTCGTCGTGCCTCGGCCAATCCCGAGCTGCCCAAGGGCGCAGGACTTCCGGACCGCCCTCCTCCGCGTCCCCAGCCCGCCGGCTCCAGACGGCCAGGCCTGGCCCACGGCGCTAACAGAAAGGCACACACGCGGCTGGCTCGGAAACTTTTAAGTGAAGACCTGCGGGCAGCGCCCCAACCCCCAGGTCACTTGTCCGCGTCGGTCACCATCCGGGCCAAGTAGTCCGAGTGCCGGATCCCAAAGCTCCAGCCGCGGGGCTTCTGATCCTGCGGACCCAGGAGATGCCGCTGACCTCCCGGAGCCCGCGGTTCTCAGCGCCCCGAGCCTCGCGGACCTCAGGCTCCGCGCCCCGCCCTGGACTGTCAGCCCGGGGGCCACCTGGTTCACTTTGTAGGCCGCAGGACCCGGTTTGAGCGTGTGGTCCTCGGGGGGAAAAGTCCGCGCCGGCATCGTGAACTGGGGGGCGCGGGCCTTGTAGACCCCGGGGTTCACCACATGGTAGGCGCAGGGCCCCGGGCTCTACGGGAGGACAAAGGTCGTTGGTCTGTTTCGTCCCTCGGCCCCGGCTCCGGCCCTGAGCCCGCCCCATGCTTGTAGCTCCGAACCTTGCTGAGGTCCTCGAAGCAGCTGCCCACTGAGCTGCGGCCGCACATGGAGTAGGTGGGCGCCGAGATTTTGCCGATGACGCGCGGACCCAGGAGCGAGGGCACTGTGTAGGCCCCGGGGCCTAGAGGAGCGCGAGGGTCGGCTCTCGGCCTAGGAGTGGCCGGGGATCGGGATACAGGGACTGGGCTTTCCGTTCTCACCTGGTGTTTGGTGCCAGGCTCGGACACCCCAGTTGCGGGGTGCGATGGTGTGGCGAGGCGCGCTGGGGTACGTGGCGTTCTCCGAGCGTTCCGGGAAGTACCTGCCTGCGGGACACACCGTGGGTGTGGACCTAGCGTGGATTTGGGGACTGGGACGGGAGTAGGGCTAACCCTGACAAACGCCCTGGGCTTGGGGATTCTGGACTGTTGAGGTCCGGATGTGGGACACTGAGGGCTCAGTGGGGGACCCACGGTTCAAGGGGGTCTTCGGGTGCCCTCCCATGGTAGGCCAAGGCCCCAGGGGTCCTGACCCGGTCCGGGAGTGCGGAAGGATGCTAAGGATCGTAGGCGGCCCTGGATGGAGTAGGAAGGGCAGCCATCAGTGCCGCGTGCGGTCATGCGGGGAGGCACCAGGTAGCTGGGGCCGGGCCCGCAAGTTGTCTGCCCGGCCGGGAGGCGCAAGCCGAAGGTGAAAGCCGGAGCGCGCGGTCGCGAGGGGTCGTGCAGCTCGTAGCCTGGACGGGAGGGGGGCGCCCGACGTGAGCCCCTGCGGTCCCTACACTCCGCCCCGCCTCGGCCCCCTCCTTCGTAGTTTCTGGCTGAATCCCGCCTGGCCCTACCCCCTAGGCTGTCCCCAAGCTTGCCCACTTCTCGCCTACCCTACCGGTGTTGGGCGGCAGCTTGTACTTGGGCCCTGGGCCGCTGTACATCGCGGCGATGGGACCGCGGGGCCGGTGAGGCCTCCAAGGCCCGACCCAGACGTCGGAGCCCATAGCGTGGAGACTGCACCTGAGGGTGTGAGACGACGGTGGCTCCGGCTCTGTTCGCCTTGCGCATTCGCGTATCCCGGGTGCTCGGAAAACAAACCAGGGACAATGAGACTCCTGGGGCAGCGGGACTGGGCCAGACACTGAGCTCCGAGACCCTCCGCGGCACTCCCCGGCCTCCGATTCCCAAACAGCACTAAATATAGACCCAGACTTGGGGAAGGGAATTAGGGTTCGGGTGGGGGCAGGAAGTTCTGGGGCGCTGAGAAATGATGCACGGAACTTCTGGGGGGATACACTGACCTGCTGGGTTGGAGGACAAAACGGGGTAGCCGGACACTTCACCCTACTCCGCCCAGCTCCCAAGCCCCATTGTGTCTCCAGCTGCTTCCAGGCAACCACACTGTCACACACCCCGCTCACCCCCCTGCCTCTGCTGCTGGGAGGGACCCAGGCTACACTACAGACCAGAAGGGGTCTCACCTTTCTGCCAAGTTTGGTGCACCCATTCCAGAATTAGACAAATCTGCAGACAAAGCCAG
>PVKN010002979.1:0-39670 GCA_004027915.1 Capromys pilorides
ACTATCAAATAATAATAACATGAATATACATGTGAAGATGGCAAGATCAACAAATGTGGATCTGGAAAGACAGGGATACAGGAGATCTCCGCACTATGTCAGCATAGTGTACTTGTTTACAAGTACAAAATTATTTTTAAAAAAATTTTAAAACTATGTGACTAGAGAAAAAGATTTGTGCCCTTTTCTATTTCATAGTATGCTTTAAGTTTTTAAACCTATTGTGTTTGTATTAGGCAGAACAGCAGATGTGTGTGTGTGTGTGTGTGTGTGTGTGTGTGTGTGTGTGTGTAGGGGGCTGAAGGGTAAAGTAAACTATGAAATTTTCATCCAAACTGTATATTGAGGTAAAACCAATTCCCTGGGCCTGCATAGGAAAAGAAAAGTAGGATCTGGACTTTCGACCCTTGAGCCTCAGGGGCAGGTCCTGCCGCAGAGCTCCAGAGAGCCCTCTCTGGCCACCCTCCAGAAAGTCCAAAACAGTCCCCGCCTCATGAACTTTGGGGAGGAAAAATCTCCTTACCAGCAGAATGCCAAGAAATCAGAACAATGAGTCTTACTTGCCGGTTATATAATACTACTTTGAATCTAGAAAATTAGGAGACTGCTGGAAAATTTATTCACGGCTGCTATCTAAATTACTCCCTCACAGCTTTTCATAAAGAACCAATTAATTAATTAGGAACTGTGAGCAGAAAGGCAGAGAATTCCCTAAACCATCCTCTGCTCATTCCAAAATCCTCTGTTTTTAACCCCTGAACACAAAAACCACTCTTTTGTCACACCAGGAGGATTTCTAAAGCTCAGGTGTCTATGCCCCAGGCTAGGCTGGGGTTTATAAAACAAAAGAAGGGATCAGGTGCAACAGAAAGAAGGTGAGTGGGCAGCTGGCGGGTGTCCTGGTCCCTCCCTCCAGCAGGGGTGACTCTCAGCAGCGGCCTCAGAGGGTGAGTGCCCATAGGACTAAACTCCTACCAGCTTCATGGATGGCTTGCAAATCCCTTTGCCCTCCAGGACACTTGTCACAATGTGTTTGACTTGGTCACTTTTTCCACTACCAGTCCCGTGTGCTCAATAGGGGTGGAAAGGCAGAGTCTGAAATTCCCAATGCCTCCTTTTATATACTCATGGGGCCATCACTCTTGCACCTGTGTTAGTTTATTAGTCCCCACTTCACCTTTCAGATGGGGGCTTTGCCTTATATATCTAGACCTGCCTTCCCAAACTTGGATCTGTCAAAGGACAAATCTAGGAATTTAAGGATCTTGATTGGCTTTCTTTTCAATTCCTGAGCCATGCTTCATTTCATTCCATAAAATAGAGTAAGTGGTCAGCTCAGCCAAGCACATGAGGTTGGTTTTACAGACATAAAAAGGCCTGAAGAAAGAAAAGCAACAAATAGAAGCTGAGTAGTCCTTTTAAAGTTATTTTCCTTGTGAGGCAGAGGGAGACAGAAAAAGAAGAGAGAGAGAGAGAGAGAGAGAGAGAGAGAGAGAGAGAGAGAGAGAACTGATTTGTTAACTTCAGGTTGCTTTTTCCACGAAAAGCTTCAGGTAGAGGGAGCTTCCTTACACCACTGGAAGTTGACTTGTTTGGAAGATTTGACTGCTAGCTCTCTCACCCTGCTTTTTTAGGTCCCATAAATAGCATGGTTTCTGTTCAGTGATGTGGAGCTTCAGTGTGGGTGATTCATCTTGATTTTTAGTCTTGTCTGGGGTGTCCAGGAGCCTAGTCCAAAACAATGCCCTCCTCTAATTTTTAACAGCACTATTGACGTAGTGGATGAATTAGATTTTTGTTGTGGGACTTGGCCTGTGCATTGCAGGACTTTTAGTAGCATCGCTGCCACCCACGAGATACAAGTAGTTTCCTCAGCCCCATTGTGACAATCTGAAAGTCCCCAGACTTAGCCAAATGTGTCCTGGTCATGGATGACGGCTCTAGAACCTCTTTAGATACAGGGGTCTTTTTGGTCTTCATGGAAACCAGTGAGACAGGAGGGGAACCAGAGCGGGCAGGTGCCACTTGATTCAAATGGGCTACTGCCGAGAGGAGCAGGGGTTATAATTTAATATCTGCAGCCTTCCGGGAGGCAGCATTTGCTGGGTCTGAAGGTCTAAGTTCTGGAATGTGCTGTTCCACATTGGCTGTTCATGAATGCAGCTGCTGAATAGAGCAGTACAGGATGCTGACCTGGACATACCAAGATCCTCTTGCCAGCCTCCATCTCTGAACAATGGAAACCTGGCATCCTCGGAATGTGGGGCGCGTCTCCCAGAGCCCTGCCCGCTGGACTCTGCAGACTGCCCTAATCCTGGCAGCCCTTCTCTTCCCTCTATAATTAAAGCTGCCCTCTCCGCAAAAGGTCACAGAACTCATCTTTTCCACTCCAGCCTGGGGTGAATTTTCATAATTCATCAGGTGTCCACCCTATATTTTTAGGAAAGTGTTGAGAGGCCCCACCTGAGAGAAAGTGTTTGCAATACTTTAAATTAAGGTGAAAAAAAATAAAGTCTGACCTTCTGGGATCACTGTGACTTTAGCTAAAGGACAGATCGACATGAGGTCAGCTGAAGTGTGCTGAAGCTCGTGCTTTAAACGCTTCCAAGCATGGGGGTCGGAGCCCCATCTCCTTACCAACAGATTCTGTACTGATCTTCCTAGCTCCTGGTGTCTCCTTTTCACTTTGGTGTTGGGGGAGCGACACTGCTACTTATTCCAGAAGCTAACAACAGAAACTGCCATGTTGTGGGAACAGAATTTACTCGGGTCACATACAAGCATGGCAAAGTAATCTGCATAATTAATGAGCTGTAACAAAATTCAATTCCATTAGAATGCAGTCCTATGTCATTTAACAGGGACACAGTCTAAGGAATTCTTCCTTAGGCAGTTTCATAGCTGGGCAAAGTAGAGTGTACTTACACTAACGAAGTCACCAGTCCGCATAATCTTATGCTACCTCCATTGTGTACACGTCTGACGCTGGCTGAGATTGTATTACTTGTTGTATCAGATATGTATACAATGGAGGTTGCATAAGATTATGCAGACTAATGACTTTGTAAGATCTTCTTTTAAAATAATATCACATCAAACACTCTAAGATGCATACTAGTGTTGTAAGATGCATGCTAGTTAAGATATGTACTAATTCAGAGGTGAGTGGCACAAGGCTTGGAGTGGAGGAGTCCACGGCAGTGTTATCTCTCACCTGGGTTCCTCTGATCGCCTCCTAATTGATGCCCCCCATACTCCCCACAAGTCGCTTTCAACCCAACAGCCAAATAACTGGAACTGAGAACATTCTCTTGCTTAGAACCCTTGAAGGTTTAGAATAAAGTGCCCCCTTCCTGCAGATGTCCTGGAAGCCCTTTCCGTCAGCTCTTTCTGGCCTCTCCAACTTTGGCACTGGGTGTTTTCCCTGAGCCACCAACGTGCAGCCTGGTTCACCTACCTGAGGAACATTATACCAGCTTACCAGGCTCTGCCACCCTTTCCCTTCTGGTCCTGAGTATGGATCAGAGAAGCTAGCCTGTACCATCCAAAATCTACCTCATCCCCATTTTATTTTCTTCACTGCTCATATGATTACTATCTGAAGTTAAATTTTTTTATATTCATGTAGTTTTGTTTCAATATCAATATGCTACAGGTATTATTCTGTGATTTGAAACTTTTTCCCACCTAATAATGCGTTTTTAAATTTTTTATTTATTTATTTATTTTGGGGGAAGAGTCCACAGGGTGGTCAGGGTCTCACTACTAGATTGGACTCGTAGTGATCCACCTGTTTACAGCCTCCCAAGAGATGGGATTACAGGCATGCACCACCATGCCCAGTCTCTTACTTCTTTATTTTTACTTTATTTATTTTTGGGGAAGGGTCTACAGGGCACCTAATAATGTGTTTTGGAGACTTCTCCATGCCCGATCAATAAGCCTATCTCATTATTTTTAATGGTTACATAGTATTTATGCACATGTATGTGTCTTCATTTTTAAAAACTGTTTCCTTATTTATGAGGCTTAATCAAAATATAATAACATTTAATTTCATGTTTTTGTTTGCTTGTTTTTTGTGTCACTGGCAATTGGACTCTGGACCTTGTGTTTGCCAGGCAGTGCTTATCCTGCTGAGCTATCTCCTCAGCCCCTCATGGTTCTTTTCTTTTCTTTTTTTTTTTTTTTTTTTTTTTTTTTTTTTTTTTTTTTTTTTTTTTTCATTAAGCTTAATATTTTTTTTCTATGACTTAGAACCTACCTGACACAGTAATTACCATAGTTACCAGGCTGTGTGGTTATAACGGGAGCAGAAGACCGCCACTCCTCTCATAAACTACAGCACCCAAACTGTTTAGCAGCACTACCTGCTAACTTTATAACCTACTTTCTCATCAGCATACAGTAAGGAGTAAGCCCACTTCTTCGTCAAAAATGCACATTAGGCAAAACTGTTCAGGACTCATGCCCAAGTGGGGAGGCTGCATGAACTTAAATATTAGCAGTCACACCAAGAATTCTGCTCACGAAATGCAAAGTTGCAACATGCAGTCCATAAGAAGTTTATTGGATCTTCAAGGAATACACACTCTTCTCCTAAAGTGGTATCTTTCAGAAGCAGGGATGGTCACAGAGAAGATGTTCATTTGTCATTTTCATAGGCAGCTGGGTTCTTCCTCCGGATTTCTCAAACTCTTGGGTCCCCCATGTGTAGATAAGATAAGCCACTACAAATGCTGGCAAGTGCAAGGTCCTGAGTTCAATCCCCAGTAGGTTGCTGGAGGTTTCAGTCCATACTCAGCTGGCTCGAGGCACAGCAGCACATGGCAGAGGGCAGCAGTTCATGGCAGAGGAACAGCAACAATGGCAACAGAGAGTCATGGTTCTTTTCTAAAATCAAAATAACCACAAAAAGAAAATGTTTTGTGACAAAGTCCAACCTCCATTTAGAATAAAATTCTAAGGAACATACATATAGAAGGACCTTATCTCAACCTGATGCAAGCCATGTATGACAGCCACTTGCCAACATTATATTAAATGGGAGAAAGCGGAAAGTTTCCCCTCTAAAATCAGGAACAAGACCAGCATGTCTGCTATCATAACTCCTGTTCAATTTGGCACTCAGAACACTAGACAAAGTGATCAAAGTAGATAAAAAGAGAATAGAGGACAGGAGAAAGTTAAATTATCAGTATTTACAGATAACTTAATATCCTACATACAAGACCCCCCAAAATTGACCAAAATACTCCTAGAACTAATAACCAAGTTCAGTAGTGTAGCAGACACAAAAATCAAAAGAATTCTTGTACACTAATAATGAAGCCCCTGAGAGGGAATGTAGAAAAATACCACACACAACAAGAGCATCAAGATAAAATACTCCAGAAGGAACCTAACTCTGGAAGTGAAAGACCTCCACAATGAAAACTACAATATGCTTTAAAAGGAGATTGAAGAGGACATCAGAAAACTGAAAGACATCCTGTGTTCTTGAGTAAGTAGAACCAATATAGTCAAAGTGACCGTGCTTTCAAAATAATATGTAGATTTAATTCAACTCCTATCAAAATACCAACAGTGTTCCTTGCAGAACTAGAGAGAACAATCCTAATATTCATATGGGACCAGGAAAGACCTAGAAGAGTAAAAATAATCCTGGATAACAAGAGCAAAGCAGGAAGCATCAACATCCCAGATTTTGAGGCATATTACAAAGCTACAGTGCTAAAACCAGCATGGTACTGGCACATAAACAGATATGTGTATCAGTGGAATAGAGGAAGCAGAAACACTCCAGGCACCTTCAGTTATCTGACCTTTGGCAGAGGGCTCAAGGCATACACTGGAGAAAAGGCAGCCTCTTTAATAAATGGAAACATTGGCTGGGAACATTGGCTATCCGCATGCAGAAGTCTGAATCTAAACTCATATCTCACCATATGCTAAGCTAAAATAAAAATCCATCAAGGATCTAAATGTTGGAACACAAACAGTCAATCTGCAGTAGGATAAAATAGGAAGGACTCTTGAAGACATAGGCATAGGCAAGGATTTTCTGAACAGAATCCCAATAGCACAAAATATAGCTCCAAGATTCAACGAACAGGATCATATCAAATTCAAAAGGTTCTACACAACAAAGGAAATAACCAATGGAGTGAAGAGACAGCCCACAGCCAAGCCTTTTACCAGCTACTCCTCTGATGGGACTAGACTATAGAAAGAATTCAGAAACACTGAGCTTCCCCCGAATAAAAGGCCCAATC
This sequence comes from Capromys pilorides, assembly GCA_004027915.1. Lineage (NCBI taxonomy): Eukaryota > Metazoa > Chordata > Mammalia > Rodentia > Capromyidae > Capromys > Capromys pilorides. The sequence continues at coordinate 6,276 of PVKN010002979.1, forward strand.
AAAAACTGGGAAATGGAAATGAATAAATGTTTTTCAGAAGAAGATATATAAATGGCTAATAAATATATGAAAAAATGCTCACTGTCTCTGGCCAGTACAGAAATGCAAAGTAAAACAGTGCTAAGATCCTATTTTACTCCAGAAAAAATAGGGTTTTTTTTTTGTTTTATTTTGTTTTGTCTTTTTTTGAGACAGGGTTCAGACTGGCCTTGAGCTCGCTTTTGTGGCCCAAGCTGATCTCGAACTCGCACTGATCCTCCTGCTTCAACCTCCCAAGCGCCGGGATTACAGGTGTGTGCCACCATGCCCGGCTAAAAATAGTTATTATCAAGAAATGAAATAGGGGGGCCGGTGAGATGGTTCAGTGGTCTAAAGCGCCTGCTTAGGAGGGCTCAGGCAACTGCGGGGACTGCGGTTCGATCCCCGGCACCACATGCTGCGCCAGCGCCACCACCAGGGCAGGCTGAGCCAGCCACAAAAAATGAATAAATAAAGAAACAAACAAACACAACAAGCAAACAAATAAATAAATAAAAATAAAAATTTAAAAAAAAAAAGAAATGAAATAGGGGCCAGGGAGATAGCTCCATGGCATAAGTGCCTGCCTGGCAAGTGCAAGGTCATGAGTTTGAACTCTGGTCCCACCAAAAATAAAAATAAAAAAGAAAGAAAAAAGAAATGAAATAACATGCTGGTAAGGCTTCTACAAAAAAAGGGTTTCTTCTGCACTGTTAGTGGGAATGTAGACTAGTATTTCCCATATGGAAATCAGTATTGTGATGTCTCAGAATACTAACACTAGAAATTGCATTGTACCCAGCTCTCCCTCCCCTGTTTTGAAAATCTTTTTATTATGTATTTATTTGGTGTAGGGTCTCACTGTGTAGCTCAGACTTGTAGTGATCCTCCTATCTCAGCCTCCTCAGCACTAAGATTACAGGTATGCACCACCATGCCAGGTTTTAGAGGACTACATGGCGTGCCTGGGGTTTTGGAGCTAACATGGCATGCAGTACCAGGGACTGAACCCGGGTCCTTGTGCTTGCCAGGCAGGCACTTAGACTGCCAAGCTGTCTCACCAGCCCTCCCCTTCTGGTTATCTTCCTGAAACAGGCACTTGAAGACTTCATATTGCAGTGTCACATACATGCCCATGCTTACAGAAGCACAGTTCAGAACAGCTAACTTATGTGTCCATCAACAGATGCGTGGGTACTTATGAGAGTATGGTTCTGCCACAAAGAAGAGCAACTTGAGTCATTATTAGGAAAACAGATGCAACTTGACCCTAGAATGTTAAGTAAAATACATCAGACACACGTGGTTTTTCTTACATGGGAAATCCAAAATATAAATAAAGAACAAAATAAAAGATGAAAGGAAATCGGACATAGTTCTTTTGCAAAAGGGAAGGGACCAAGAGAGCAAAAGAAGCTGGGATGAAAAATAATGAAGCTGTGCGATATCCATGCACCAACTACTGCACATGAGGAATGTATTTACTTATTATGTACTGCAAAGCTGCATTAATGAAAACTGAAAGAAAAAAAAAAACTAAAAAGAAAGGTATGGGTCACAACATAGCTCAGGGTCACAGAGACAGCTCAGTGGTCTAAGCATCTGCCTATGCAAGTGCAAGGACCCGGGGTTCAATCTCTAGAACCACATGCTGTGCTGACCTCGCCCCAGGTGCCCCAAGCTGGCCACCAAGACCAAACGTGGTGGTGCATGCATGTAATCCCAGTGCTGGGGAGTCTGAAAACAGGAGGATTACTATGAGCCTGAGCTGCACAGCAAGACCTTGTACCAGCTGCATATAATTTAAAAAAACATAAGTCAGGACATTTAAGTGGCAAGCATAGCACAACTAAAGACACTCATGAAAGAGGACTTTAGAACTGCTTCAGAAAGTGGCAAGAATGAAAAAGGATGTATCTGAGGAAAGAGGAATTCATAGCAAAGCACCTCTTACTGCAATAAAATGTAAAGATCTGAACATCTATTGTATTTTTGATTGCACCTCATAACTCTCACTAACTATACACACACGATGGCATAGTGAAGCAGGCTCTTGGGCCTACCTCTGCACACACCCACCAGTTCTTCTGCCACATTGATTCCTGGAAGTAGAGTTGCTAGGTCAAAGGCTGCATCCATTTGTCATTGTGATGGATGCTGGCTGCCGTATTATTTTTATCAATTTATCCTCCCACCAGCTGTGCATCAGCGCACACTCTTTCTCCCTTGTCATTACTGATGCTGATTAATTCTTTTTTTTTTTTTTAGTTTTCCTTAAATAATACTCAGCAGTGGCATCTTATTTGTGCCATACTCCTGAGGGCCAATTTACTGCTGTTTCCCACTGGTATCCCAGGGAGTCATATGTCCAGGTCAGCCTGGGGAAGGGCAGCGAAGCCCTCTGCGAGCTCGGAGAGTTTCCTAAGACAAATGAACCTTTTCAAAGCAGCCTCACCCATTGCGGTAGAAAGCTCCTCTCTCCTGCAGCCAGCAGAGCTCAGTCACTAACCTGGTGAGCGCTGGGCCAGCCTGACATTTCCTGCACGCAGCTCTCACCCATCCGTCCTGCGCACAACACATGCGCAGTCAAGCCCCCAAGTGCATGACCTGCTCGCCCCATGGGGCTTCTCTGTCAGGGCTTCTCTGCAATGGTTTCACTCAAAGAAGAGTGAAGATCAGGTTCTGGGCACAGCCAGGCCCTCCTTCTCTGCAGGTGTTTCCCACGCCCAGAGGGCAGCTCTTACTCTCCCTAACAGAGGACAGGACAAAGCAAGAGAAGAGGACCAATAAAAATATTTCTTTGGGGCCATGGCTGACTTTGTTGGCCAAAAGTATGGCTTCACAGACTTAATGCTCTCACACTAGCAGCTGTCGGTTTTTTCTAAAAGGAGTTTTTGAGTTCTCCTTTTCTGTCTCTGCCTTCCTCTTCCAGAAGATTTGTTGGACTTTCCAGGAAATAAAAGCATGGCCGGCGCCCCTGAGTGCCAGTATTTTGTGAAGCTCTGCGAATCTGTTGTCTAACAACCCTCAGGGGCCGGATAATACCCTCTCAGATTAGCTGGTGAGTCCGCAGCCAGAGCAGTTCAGTCACTGGTGAGGTAAGCCCGGGTTACGCAGCTGGTGAAGCCCAGGGCAGGGTTTGGAGCCAAAGCTTGTAAGCGTTTGCCTATGGCTCCGAGGCAGGGGTTAGCGTGTTACTCCAGGAATAAACAAAACAATGTTTAAAAAACCTTTACCTTGGGATGTTGTGAATTACAGGTTATTGTAAATTTCTCTCCTTTTCAGCTTTTTAAAGTACACAATAACGGGGATTATTTTAAGATCCTGTTCTCTTTGTCTCCCGGAAGGAGCCTCGTTCCCCGGTACCTCTGTGCAGGTGGCCCTTGTCCTCTGGCTCTGTTAGCATCCTGTTGTGCTGCTGCTGTCACAAATCAGGGAAAACTTACCGCCTTGAAATAACACAGCTTTATTGTCTTATGGGTTTGAAAGTCTTAAAACAAAGGTGATTTTTTCTTTTTTTCCAGGAAGATCTAGGGGAAATCCATCCCCCTGCTCTTTCTTAGCTTCTCGGTTCCCTTCCTGTGGCTTCTAAACAGCAGCATGGCATCTTCAACCTGTCTGTCTGTCTGTCTGTCTGTCTCTCTCCAGCTTCTCTCATATCTCCTTCTCTGACTCTGATCCCCCTGCACATCCTCCAGAATTATGCTGGACCTATCCAGACAAATACAGACCCCTTCTTCATTTCGAAGTCACCCCTGCACACTCCTGGCCATGTGAAGGTAGCATCCGCAGGTTCCAAGGATCATCCTTGGGTTCCTGGCTGTTCACCAATCATCACTCCAGTGTTCCAGGCACTAAGGTCTCTGGCTGATATCAAGGAAGTCCCTAGCCATCCTGGCCAGCTGGTTACCCAAGAAAAGAACACTTGTTCTAAGGAGATAATTTTCCTTAGAGAAGCACAGTGAAGATGAACATAAATAATAATGCTATGGAGGAAGCAGTGTTTTCCAAAAACGTTGTTTAAGGCAAATGTAACACTGAACCTTTAGAAACATCCCAGATACAATAGGAGAGAAAAACATCATCCTGGCCCTCTAGTCTCAGCATGACCACATTCTCATGTAAAGCAACCTTCTGTGCTTGACACTTTCCCACCTGTTTCACCCCATGAAATTAAAGCCCTTTCCTGGGTAAACTCTGTTTCAAAACCAGGATTACCCCCAAGTGAGAAGCTGAACTATGGGCTTGTGCACAGAGAGGCCGAGCACATGTGTCATATTAGACCCGCAGTTAAAAATAGAGCCCAGTTCCATGCAAATGACATAGGCTTGACATCTCACTGTGAAGCAGGGGGGCTTTTCTACATCCTGTCCTCTTCCTGTCTGTGGCCCCTCCCCCTCACCTTACATTCTCGCCCCCACCCGGGTCCACCCACCCACCCAGTTATATTTAGCATTACAGTCTGTGGGTTTCTAAAATAATTCTCTACTGTCTTTCTGAGTTTCACTTCCCTTTTGTGTCATGTATTTGTGTATATATTTAGTTTGTGTTATATTTTTATGTATATGTAGGTCATGTCTTGTTTTTATGTGTCTACTTAGCTTTCCACTTCTGAAGAAGGAAAGATTAAAAAACTTTCTCAACAAATGGGTGATTTCCAAGAAGCCAATAGTCTGGTTTACAGTGACTGGGGTGGGTGGGAACCGGAGTAGTGAACCCACTGGAAAGACTCTGAGTGGGTCCAGTGCTCTGGAATCCCTATCAACCCGGGACAAGTGGGGAGTTCACTCTGCATGGTACCCGTGGGAAGTGACAGCTGTGGAAGTGAGGGTCCTAAATCATTTCTGAGCTGTGAATTCAAAAGGACTCATACCCTCCCTAGCTAGAGGGAGTGGAACAAATAAAATTAACAATAATGGGGCAAAAATTGTGCCACCCTCTATCACTTCCTGATAGCCAGCTCGGGTTACAGTTAGTGGCCTTAGTGGCTGTAAAAGTCAGACCCCTATTGATGGAAACTGGGAATTAGAGAAAATGCGGGCTGATGAGGGATTCTGGGAAACATTTGTTATTTTCCCTGGTGAGTCCAGGCAGCCTGAGGTAGTGGGGGTAGGGAGAGGGGCTTGAGGGAGACAGAGGCTGGATTCCCAGTCTCTGGTGCAGCTTTCTGCAGGCCACTCTGTGCACCAAGTCTGATAGTGCGTCAGCCCCGTCCGCCTGTGCACCCACACCCAGCCTGCCCCCTCTGCTGCTACCGCGTGGGCACAACAGCACACCAGATCTGGGCCCCCTGTCTCAGTTACTCTTCTCTTGTTGCTGGGACAAATACCCGACACTCAAAATGAAGGAAGGAAAGGCTTTTTTAGCTCATAGTTACTAGAGGTTTCAGTCCATGCTCAGCTGGCTCCAAGGCAGAGAGGCACATGGCAGAGGCCAGCAGTTCATGGTGGCAACAAAAAGCAGAGAGCCAAATGGAGGAATAGCAGCAACAGTGGTAATGGAGAGAAGTCTGTCTCTCGCAAATTGCATTCAGGCTCTCTGCCCCAAACTGGGAGACGTACACATATCTATAATCCCAGCCATGGATCACCCATAATCCTAGTGGATCATGAGTTAATCATAAACTCTAGAAGGCCCTGCCCATGACTAAGTAAGGCTCTGGGGGTACAACTAGAAACAAACTATAACACCCTCCTCAACATGCCCTGGGGAAATCTAGCTCCATCCCTTGGCTTTGTGAGTCAGAGAAACGAAACAAGGAGAAGGTTTTTAACACTGAAGAAAATTTGTGGCCCCATTGTGGCTTCATATTTTGCTGCTTTTCTGTACTCAGGGTAGAGCGCATGGAGGAAGAGAGGACACTGCCGGGTGTCCACAGCCTGCCTCTGTGTCCTCTGAGGTCTGAGGACCAGCATTTGCACATGGCCAGCTGTGTGCAGAGCCAAGCCATTGCTCCCTATGGGGACCTGATCCACAACTAGCCTGTGCTTGCTAAAGGTCCCTGCCCACACAGCTAAGCACATCCAGAAGACGCTATGATAAGCTCCCAAGACCCCACCAATGGGTCAGATGTCAGGGAGAATACCCACCCTTCCACACTTATTTCAGCTCTAAGTAGAAATCTCCCTTAGGCTGTAGGCTGGAGAGCTTAAGCAGGGAGGGTCTGATGTGGTCATCTATTCACTCCTCAGAAAACCTGATCACCCAGCTCTCTGTTCCCCTAACTACCCAGATGGGGAACGAAGGAGCCAGGACTGGGGGATGAGCCCAAAAGGTGCACCAGGCGGTATGAGGAGACTGAGGCAGCCTCAGTGGCATCCTTGCTATTGTCTTCTTTTCTGATCACTATTTTTAAACTTCTTCATTGATGCACAGTGGTACATATTTATGGGGTGTAGTGTGTTAATTTGATACATACAGAGAGTGTAATGATAGGGTCATGGTTATTCCTGGATCTATCCCCTTCATTATATTGCTTTTCCGTCATGGAATACCAACAAATGGAGCCTTCAGGGGAGCCTAGAGATTTTCATTCCTGACCTGGTTCATCCACTCACATAGCTTTGTCCTCCAGAATGAGTGTCTTTCTTCCACCTTAAAATGGAAATTTTAGCTAGGTATGGTGGCACACACAGGTTATACCAGCACTCAGAAGACTGAGGCAGGAGGATCATCACAAATTCGAGAACCGCCTGGGCTGCATAGTGAGTTGAAGGCCAATCTGCATTAAGAAGTGAGACCTTGTCTCAAAAGACCCAAAAAGAAAAATAAAGTTTTATAATATCTTAGGGTTGACAAGGCTAACAAACCAAGAGCTGACTGACAGTGAAAAGAAAGTTTATTATATTTGAAGATCCTGGGGGGATGCACCCCACCATCTGGGTCTATGTGGAAACACCAGGGTCAGCTGGGGAAACAGGGAGAATAGGGGGATGTGGCTAAGGGCTTCGCTGTTGCTCCTGCGGGAGGAGTAGGTGAAGCAGCTGTGCCCGTCTGCCTGTTTTTGATGCACCCTGCTGCTCTAGGGCCCTGAGCCTGCCCCTGATGTGTTGGTCCTAAGCACAGGCCCAGGATGAAGGGGGAGAAGCCCTCTGTGGACAGCCTGAGAGAGAAGGCGGCTGGTATGACCAGGGGTGGTAGTTTGCATTTGAAAGGCGGACCTAAGGGCTTTGTAGACCTCTGTGTCTCTAAGATCTGACTCAACTAACCAGGAACAGTCCGTTCAGGGTTCCCTGAGGTCCTGAGGGTCTAAGCGTCAGGTACAGAAGACCATCGCCCCGGCCCACAGAAGGCCAAAAGCGTGGTTAATAAATATATCCTCTTTTTCCCTGCCCGTGGTCACATGGTCTAGGCCGCCCCACCTTGCTGGGTGCCCCTCCTGCGAAGACCCCTAGCACACAGTGAACCTGCCACTCATCTTGGTGTCTATTTGTGCTATGTCTTCCCATCAAAAACCTAAGTTCCTTAGAGATGGGGGTCGCGCCTCCTGTATGGCCCTATGGCCACAGGCGCATGCCCTTGAACGTCATAAACACTCCTTACATTTTGTTAGGGAAGGCTCCGGGTCCAGTTTGGCAGGCCACAGGCATGATTCCTATTAATTTTTTTCTCTTTAGTACTTAAGTAGGGAAAGCTGCATAGAGAGATCACAGCTTGATTTCTTCCTCACTACCCAATGCTTGATCTTTCCACAATTTAGAATGTTTACAAACCCACACAGCCTTTGTGAAGTTCGCAAACAAGGAAAATACTGGCAGCTTCCGCTGTGGCTACAGCTGAAAAGGGGTCATTTTTAATTGTAACTGAAAAGGAAAAATTGAGTTAGTGTGGATTCCCTGAGCATCCAGGGTTTCCTCCGTTTAACTCTCGGGAAGGGGAGAGTAGATTAAACATCGGCAGGATTCACGGAGCAGCCAGGAGGCAGAGGGGACATGTCTACCATGAGCGTTATTAATGGCAGATCGTCTGGGCTGAGTCTGGTCTCTGAGCTGCCCACGGTGGCCCTGGCCACCAGGAGGGGAGATTTCTCTGGGTTCAAGGGGGCTAGAATGCGCCGTGGGACGTAGCGCATGCTCAGGGTGCTGAGGACGGGACCTGTCCGTGCCGCTATGGGCCTTAGACTCCTCCTCGAGGACAGCAGAGATCAAGTGTAGAGCGGGTCAGACCTGAGTGCAAAATGTCAGAGCTGTTTGGCTTCTGCCCTGGAGCAGAACCAATGACAAAAATAGACTACACTTTGGGAGGCCTGGCATGGAATTAAATTCCAGGTCCCAAGCTACACCTTTGCCAAATGGGCTGGCTTCCTGCCTGCGTCCAGCAATGCCCTTGCCGTGCAATCTGGGGGTGGCATGGGGAGGAAGGAGAGCTTTCTCTGTGGTACCCTAACATTGCAGGGGCTGCCCCACCTGTCACTGGTCTTCCCTGTTCAGAACATCGTCTGCAGCCCAGCAGCATTAGTCTCATTTGAGGACTGGTTAGAAATCCTAGACCTCAAGCAAGGCTGAGACTATAGTGTAAAACTTAATGAGGACATCTGAACGGTAACCAAGACATGCCATATTTTAAAATACCCTGATGAGTACATTATCAACAGCTTAAGTAAGGGTGAGAGCTGCCCTTGCGCTATTCCACCCCACTCCTGCCCTTTCTTCTTGGCTCTGACCTCCAGCCTTCCCCACCCGCAGAATCAGAATACACCTTCCAACAGGCCCCAGAGTATTCACAGTCCCATCAGAATTTGAAAGGCACGGCTTTAAAAGAGGTAAATTATGCCACCACAACGCTAAATCTTGGAATCCAGATAGCGTAAGACAGCAGAGATGAAGTTCAGAAGCAGCTAAACCCACCTTGATTCCCATTTGCCTGGCTTTGCACAAAGTCGGCGTAACAGTATAGCATTTCAAAGCATGCTACGAACTTTTTTAAAAAACTTACTATTTGAAATAATCACCAGTGCATAGAAAGTTGCAAGGAGGGCTGACAATATAGCTCAGCGGACTAAGCGCCTGCTTAGGCAAGTGCAGACCAGGGTTGGATCCCCGGCACCATGTGCTGCGCCGGCCCCACCCCCAGGCACGCTGAGTCATTCACTGAATTCGGGCAGGGTGGCTCACACCTGTAATCCCAGTGTTGGGGAGGCTGAAAACAGGAGATCACTATGAGTCTAAGCTTCACTTCGCAGTAAGACCCTGGAGAGAGAGAGAGAGAGAGAGAGAGAGAGAGAGAGAGAGAGAGAGAGAGAGAGAGAGAGAGAGAGAGAGAGGAAAGATGCAAGAATTACTGGGAGAGATGCCATGTACTCTTCAGTGCAGTGCCTTTGAAATCCCAGTCCCCACCCATCCTAGCTTTGTCTGTTTGGGCTGCTGAGGAAAATGCCTTTGACTGGGTAGCTCCCAAACCACACCCATTCATTGCTCACAGTGCTGTGAGTGGAGAAGCCCAAGGCCAAAGCACAACAGACCCAGGGTCTGCTGAGTCTGCTGCTCACAGCTGGCTCCTCCCAGGGGTCCTTCCACAGTGGAAGGTTGGCATCCTCTATACGACTGTTCATAGCAGAAGGGCTACAAAGAGGCAAATAAGCTCTCTCGAGTGTCTTTCACAAGGAAACCAGCGATGGTGAGGGCTCTGCCCTCTAAGGCCTTCTCCCTTAATAGGAGCATAGTAGAGATCACAGGTCAACATAGGGATCTGGGAGGGACACAAACGTTCATACCACAGCAGTTATATTTTTCATAGCCGTAGAACAATATCAAATGAAAATAGACATGGGTTTGAGATGCATGTGTGTACTTGCATAAGATATGTGTCATTTTAGCATATGTGTGAATTTATATAACTAAGACAGCTTTTAAAATAACAAGTCCATTACCACAAAAATCTAAAGTTAAAGCTTTTGTCATATCCACCCCTGCCTTCTCTGCCCTGCTATCACTAACCCTGGTCAATGGTTGGCCTTTTTAATACTATATCCATAGAATCACACAGTATGCAGTTTTGGGATATTGTCCTTTTTTCACTAAGCATAAAGAATTCTTTCCAAATTGTTGCATATACCTCTTTTTTATTGCTGAGCAAAACGCCATGGGAATGATGTACCAGTTTGTTTGGCCATTTTCCTACTATAAGGCATTTTGGTTGTTTCCTGTATTTAGTTATTACAAATAAAACTGTCATAAATTATTCTAGTTCTTTTGCCTTTCCATGTAAATTTTAGATTATGTTGTCTATACTCATAGAAAACAATCTTGCTGAGATTTTGTTAGAAAATGAATTAAGTCTATGGATCATTTTGGGAAGAATTAATATGTCTATCCTTTTGAATCTTCTAATCTTTAAATGTTATTTATTTCACCAGTATTTGTCTCAGTTACTTTTCTCTTGTTGCCAGGGCAAAATACCTGACACCCAAAATCAAGGATTTATGTAGCTCACTGTTACTACAGATTTTAGTCCATACTCAGTTGGCTCCAAGGCAGACTGGCACACGGCAGAGGGCAACCATTCATGGTGGTGGAAAACAGCAAAGAGCAAAGGGAGGGACAGCAGCTTTGGCAGCTTGCAGGCCTCTTTCCCCTCCTGCTATTATAATGCATATTACCCACCCCAGGGCTGGGGTAGCACACACACCCATAATCCCCACAGTGGATAATGAATTAATCACAAACTCTAGAAGCCACCCCATTGACTACATGAGGCTTGGGAAGACACCTAGGTACAAACCATAACAGCATTTTATAGTTTTTAGCATACAAGTGCTCTATATGATTCATTATATTTATACCTAAGTATTTCATTTTTTTGAATGATTATAATTTGCTTTGTATTTTTACTTTAGTCTCTGCATGTTTATTGTTAGCATATAAAAGTACAATTAATTTTCTTAGGTAAAACTTATATTTTATGACCTTCCAAGGGTTTCCTTATAGATTCCTTCAGATATCTAAGTAGACCATAATGTTGTCTACAAATAAATTTTTTTTCATTTTTTGATCCATATGTCTTTTTTTTTTTTGAGACGGGGGCCTTGTTATGTAGTTTAGACTCTTCTTGATCTCATTTGTAGCCCAGGCTGGCTTCAAACTCACAGCAATCCTGCCTCAGCCTCCTGAATGCTGGCATTAAAGATGTGTGGTTTCCATGTCTTTTACTGTTTCCTTTTCTTGACTTACTGGGTTTGCTAGAACCCCTAGTGTTATGTCAAATAGCGATGATAAGTCCAGATATCCTTGCCTCCCCATTTCTGATCTTAGGGAAAATACAGTCAGTCTATCACCGTTAAGTACCACATTAATAGTAGGTTTGATAGACACTTTCCACCTCTGCTGGAAATTGAACCCAGAACTTTGTGCCTGCTAGTCAGGCACTCTACCACAGAGCTGCTTTCTCAGTCACATTGATATGTTTTTAAAATCAGTTTAAGGGACTTCTTTTTTAAGTTAACTTCCTTTTAATCAAGTTAAGGAACTTCCTTGCTTACTTTAATGACAGCTTCTATCATAAATGAAAATTGAATTTATTAACTGCTTTTTCTGCATCAATTGATGTGAATGAGTAATTTTTCTTTTTTAGCCTATAAATATGATGGACTACACTGAATGATATACCAAGTATTAAAATATGGAATCCCTGGCATACTTGCCACTTTGTCACTATATATATATATTCCTTGCTGAGACAAAAAACCTGACACCTAAAATTAAGGGAAGGAAGGTTTATTTAGCTAAGTTTGTGGAGCTTTTAGTCCAGGCCAATAGTTCAAGGCAGCAGAAGACAACAAAAGTAGTAAGACCAAAAGGGGGAGAGCAAGCCTCTTTTCCTCCTCTGTGTTGTAAGCAGCCTACCCGCCCCCCAGGGCGGGTGATGCACTCCCATCATCCCCATGCCCTCCTCTTGCACAGGCTCAGGATGTTTACAAAGTGAGGACCCTGGCCCCCTCCTGAGTCCCTCAGTTAAACTTCTATACCTCTCAAATTGACACACTGTATCAACTATTATATGGCTTCTATTTGTTTAATATTTTGTTAAGGACTTTTAGATATTTTGTTAAGGATATTGATAAGTAATATTAGTCTATAGTTTTCTTCTATTGCAATATCTCTGCCTGGTTTTGAAAACAGTATAATAATACTGGCTCTATAAAATGAATTAGAAAGTGTTTCTACCTTTCCTATATTCTAGCAGAGATTGTGTTGAGTTGTCTTTAGTTGGATTGTCTTGGATTTTTTCCTAGGTATTTTTACCAACATCATTCACTATGCCTTCTCTAAATCTATCTTCTTCCAAAGAAGACGAATCATTAAGAATATGTCACTTTAGTAAGGGTCAGTGATTCCCTACTGTCTATAGATGTCAGTTGTATGACTGTTAACTTTGTATGACCATAGTTCTCACACTTTCCAGAACAGAAGAATCAGTGGAGCAACTGATTTAAAATGCAAAAGGTATGTTAAGTTCCAACCCTAAAGATTCTAATTCAGTAGCACTGGACCAGAGCCTAAGGTGCACATTTACAAACCAACAGCCCCACACACCAGGTGGATCACGTGCACAAAATACATATGGAGTTGATACTATTTAGCCTGGCTTCAGGGTCCCCTATAGTCTGATTCCAACTTACATGGCCAACAGCACCTCTCCCTCATTCTCAACCCCACTCCTAGACCCCCACAGCTCGGTCATGGTGGAGGAGACCAATTCAATTGGCAAGCATGCCTTACACTATAAAATTTCTAGATATTGGCTAGAATTCTTCATTGCACAGAAAGATCATCTTCAGTGTGTCTGTTGTAATGCTATCCTTCCTCAAGGACACACTCAAAATATAACTTGTCCAAGCGGCCACTTCCAACACCCCCAGGAGAACTGAATCTCTGACACTTTTCCTCCTTGTCCTTGTCACCTTAATTATAGCAGAGTTATTAAAACTGTAGGTTTTCTACCCATTAATGGGTTGTCACCAGCTTTTCACTTAAATTTATGATAGCAAGAATAGATTACACTAGAGGATATCAGTGTGCAGCCCTATAGTAAGGATCTTGTGATGCATTTCTTTGAGTCAAAGAATACGCATATATGTTTTGTGTTATGACTTGCATACATTTCATGAGCATTGTAATAAAACAAGAGTAACATTACAAACCAATGAGATGGAACTCTTATCACTTTGCCCCTCATTATAATCATTTGGTTGGCTTTCTGTTTTCCCATTATTGTGGAACTGTAGAGAATAACAGAGTCATCTTTACTCCCAGATCTCTAGCACCCTTCCTGAGGTTTTATGCCAATGAGCATCTACATTGAGTGGAGCTGTGTCATCACAGTATCTCTCCTGGAATGAATTGTATCAGATTACGGTGGAGTTATGCCTTTCAGAAACTGCCTTTTCTACTGATAGTGAACTCTGAGGCATTACCAGGGCAGCAGGCCCCTCCTTTGGCCAGGACAAAAGGGTGACAACTTCTCAGGCAATTCACTGGTGCAACCAGTTTCCCCTGAAATATGTTCTGAGAGATGGAGTGGGCAGCTCTGAGGACCAAGATAGCTCAGTGGAGCAACACTCTACAAGAGTGAGAGTAGGAACCAGCTTCCCCATGAGCTTCCTATGACTATTTACTGAGCATCTACCATGGAGTAAGCAAGTGTCCTCCTGGGTGCTTAAGTGCCAAAGAAGTCTTCAGCATGGGCGAGAGAATGGGCCACAGAAGTGCTTCGCTAAGCCCTCGTGCCTGGTGGTTGAAAGATAATGTCGGCATTTCTTGACCTATGGGCACTTTGCTTTTCACTTGCGTAATAACTGCACAGCACCTCAGGCTGTAAGTTTGGAGCCAATAACTTACGGCAAAGTCTTTGTCTTTGAGGAACTCCTAGTGAAGAGGAGATGGAGCAAAAACAGGCAATTTCCAGGTCCCAGGGACTGGATAGTCAGTGAATTAGTGCATCAGTAAGTCCAGAGCAGGCAGAACAGTGCTGGATATGGGGTCAAGATAGGCCTTGCATGAAGTGCTTGAGTACAGGGAGAGAAAAGAGCGTGCTTGCAGAGGAAGAGGAGAGTGACAGCCAGGGATGACGGCCCTGAAGAAGACTGGGCTGTGAAGGGATAAGAGAAGGGAGGACAGCTGTGAAATTCATTCTAGTATCGGAAGAGTTTTGTAACAAAGTCTTTAATTTACTCTCAAAACAAGATTTGTAAACAGGGAAGACTGGGCCGGCGAGATGGTTCAGTGGTCTAAAGCACCTGCTTAGGAGGGCTCAGGCAACTGCGGGGACTGCAGTTCGATCCCCGGCACCACATGCTGCGCCAGCACCACCACCAGGGCAGGCTGAGCCAGCCACAAAATGAATAAATAAAGAAACAAACAAAACACAACAAGCAAACAAATAAATAAATAAATAAATAAATAAATAAATAAATAAATAAAAAACAGGGAAGACTGCTCTTAAAGAGCAACCTTGAGGCACCTATTAGGCTGGCTAAAGTCCCCAAAATGTAGCACCAAGTGCTGGTGCATGTGTGGCGCTGAAGAACGCTCAGCCCCTGCTGGCAGGAATGCGAATGGCACCACCCCGTCACCTGCTGCTCCTATTTTCAGTCTCCCCAGTGCTGGGATTACATGCATGTTCCACCATGCCCAGACTCTGTCACAGCTCGGCATTCCGCAGGGACCAACCCAGTGTGGCATGCAGGACTGGGGATCTAACCCTGGTCCCTGCACTTTTTTTGTTTTTTAGGGGGAGCCTGGGAATTGAACTCAGGACCTTGCCCTTAACAAGCAGGCACCTTGCCACTAAGTGATATCCCCAGCATGACGTTGCTGTAGTGTCTAAATACATTCTGATTGTGGGATCTAGTGACCACATGCTGTGATATTTACTCAACTGAATTTAGAACACAAACTGCACATAAATCAGCTTAATTATTATCATCAGATACCAGAAGTGACTAAGATATCTTTCAGTGGACGGGTGGAAGGATGGATGGATGGATGGATGGATGGATGGATGGATGGATGGATGGACAAACTGAAGCGCATCTTGACAGTGAAATATTACTAAGTGGTAAAAAGAAAGCAATGGGCTGTGGGGCCTGGAACAGATAGGGTGGAACTTTAAAAGCTTTAAATGCATACCACTTAATGAATGGAGCCAGTCTGAAGAGGCCTCATACTGCATGATTCCAGCTATAGCATTTTGGAAAAGATGTGTGGTTGTAAGAGATTGGTGCGAGGAGGAGGGACGAACAGGAAGAGCACAGCTAAAATGTAGGGTCCTGAAATACTTGTATGGTGCTATAATGGCCACTACATTTCTGTCAAGACCCATAGAACTCTATAGCATAAAGTATATCTTTTTCTCTTTCTTTCTGTGTGTGTGTGTGTGTGTAACTTAGAGTCACACATACTAGACAAGTGCTGTTATTACTGAGTTGCCTTATTAGCCTCAGGGTGAATCTTAATGTAAACTATGAATAGTAGTTAATGATAACATGCTAGTATTGATTAATCAAGTATAACAAAAATGCATTTGCTAAACCAGTGCAAGATATTTGTGTGTGTGTGTGTGTGTTTTGAGATAGTATTTCACTGTGAAGTTCAGACTGGTCTTGAATTTGTGGCAATCCTCCTGGAAGTGCTGGGATTACAGGTGTGTGTTACCACTCCCAGCTTTATATTAAGATTATTGATATAACAGGAAACCATTGAAAGTGAGGGTGAGGGCCAGTGAGATGGTTCAGTGGTCCAAAGCGCCTGCTTAGGAAAGCTTAGGCAACCACAGGGACCGTGGTTCGATCCTCGGCACCATATGCTGCGCCAGCCCCACACCCAGGGCAGGCTAAGCTAGCCATTAAAAAAAAAAGAAGAAAAGAAAATGGAAGTGAGGGTGAGGGGAGGAGACTGAGTATATAAAATTTGATGTATAATCTGCTCAGTTAATACATAGATCCAAAACTATGTTAAGATAGCCCAGTAATATTTATTTATTTATTTATTTATTTTTGAGACAGGGTCTCACTATGCAGTTCAGACTGGTCCTGAGCTCACTTTTGCAGTCCAGGCTAGTCTCGAACTCGCACTGATCCTCCTGCCTCAGCCTTTCTAGTGCTGGGATTATAGGTATGAGCCACCACGCCCAGCTAGTCCAATAATTTTTTTAAACCAAAGAGATTTCAAATTAAAAGGACAAAAGAAAGCAAATGTGGTGAGAATGCTTTTTAAATGCCAAGACAGTCAGCAAGGTGACCCTTAACATACCCAGCTGGCCTTGCCTTCTAGCTGTCCTTCACTTACAGACCCATGCCTACAGCTGGGCCTGGTGCCAGGAGCGTGTAATCTTAGCACATAGGAAGCTGAGGCAGGAGGATCCAGAGTTAGAATTTGTACCGTGTGTCCCCCTGGGAAGTCAGAGTTTTGAGCCTCTTCCTATTTTGCTGAGCTTTAACAAAAATGAAATTGGGCTCGGCGGATATCTTTTTACAAGTAGTATCACGTTCCTTCCAAAGGAATCTGGGCTTTTCCGAGCCGAACTTTTTCTCGAGGAATGGTAATGATGGCAGCTTGGGGGCTGACTGTTCATGCTCCACAATGGCATGAGACCCTTAAATTTTGTTTGGTGGTGTATGTCTTCTGAGTAATTAGATGAGGCAATCAGCACATCTTTCACATTATAAGGAGCATTTGTTTTTTAAAACATGGCTGCTCCTCTTGGAGCTTCTGGAAGACACAATAAGGGTAAATTTCCAACTGTTGCTCTAATGGCTCTTAATGAGGTGCTTGTTTTAAATCCCTCTGAGTACACAGGGCTCCTTCAGTGGAGTACCTTCAAGACAGCCTTAGTGCCTTTGAGTTCCAAATCCATCTGCTTTAAGGGCTAAAATTGGCTGCTACAGCCCTTTGAACCACTGCCATTTGCTTTCAAAGTTGACACTGTCAATTAAAATGGCGAACAGTAAGCCTTAGTGTTACAGAGCTGAGCATATTGATTTCGGTCATTACCCTTAAGTTTGTGCCTTTCCCCTTACTCACGCTAAGTGTTCTCTTAATCAGAAAGAGCCAGGGACTATCTGCACAAGACCGGAAGGTTTATCGTGATTGGCGGGATTGTCTCCCCTGTCCACGACTCCTACGGAAAACAGGTGGGTCACTTCCTGTGCCACCTCCCTTCACCTTCCCGCACCTAATACTGCCCTTGAGAAAGTTGCCCTCTTGCCCTCTCCGCTAGGGTTCCTGGAAATGCAAAATTTCCCTGAACAGACATCTGCTTCTGGGTGTTGAGGCAGCAGCTGGGAGGAACAGCTGCCCCCAGAGGCGCCCACTCAGAGCACCAGGCCTGGTCCATGCTCGTGGAAAGAGGAGCGGGTGTGCAGGCCGGGGGAGGGGCTCAGCCGGGATACCAAACCGGTGGCTGGTGATGAGTTCAGCAGCCCTGGGCAAGACTTCCTGGGATTTTAAGAGAAAACCTCCTTGCCTTTTACTATCAGATCTAAGTTTATTTCCCTGCCCCTGCCTCCATACAACATCTCCAGAAAATTTAGGAGGTCTCCCGGCCATTCCCTCTCTGCCTCACAGATGCGACTGGGCTCTGGGAGGGGTCATTTGAACCAGCCAGGCTGAACCAGCAGCAGGCAGTGCTCCCCATCTGCGCACCTTGCCTGGCCCACCCGGGGCTCATCTCTGACCCCGTCGGGGTGGCACATGCCACACATCCTTTGTCCCTTCTCCTTCCCCTCTGCCACCTCATGCCTGTCTGTGTGGCAGATGGAAAAGTAACAACAGCTCACACTCCCTCTTAACACCAGAAGCTCCTTGATGGGTAATGGTTGGCGCCAGTGGTCTGGGACATGGGGACTCGGGGGAGGCTCGCTCTGACCTCTCCCTCTGTGCTCCCCAGGGCCTCGTGTCCAGTCGGCACCGTCTCATCATGTGTCAGTTGGCCGTGCAGAACTCCGACTGGATCAGGTAGGCCGGGCCTTCCTGGGGACATGCAGGGACACTGTTGGCCCTGTGCAGACAGTAATTAGGTGGAACCCAGCCATTGGGTTCAGGAAACTAAAGAAGCAGCTCTTTAGGGCTCTCTACACTAACTACAGAGGGAGCTCTTCTTCCACGTTGGCACCTCTGGGTGCCGGTGTGATTCCTAAGCTTCTTAAAGCATCCCTGGGTTTGGAGGAGGCATGGCTAGGACGTTTGAAATGCCCCCCGCTCTCATCCCACTAAGTTCACTCACTCTCACATCCTGTCAGCCAGCTTCCCTGGCCTGCCCATGGCCTGTGCCCAGCTCAGGACCTGCACTCCAGGCTCGCAGAGGTGTAAGCCTGGGTGAACCCTGGCCTCTGCAGTGTCTGGCCAGGTCACATCCCCAGAGTGCCTTCCCCTTACTCCCTCACTGCTTTTCCCAGTCAGCGGAACTCCCAAGATGGCAGTGCCCGGCCCCATCCGGCGCCTCTGCTGGCAGTGTAATTAAAGCGAGCTTCAACTAATGATGCTAATTATGCTCCCCCAAGTTCCTACTGTTATCATTTACATGATAGGATGTTTTTTTAAAAAGCAAAAACAAAAGTAATGGCACACTATTTGTGCCAAATTTTGCCCTGTGGAAAAATAAGCATCATCTAGAAGTTTCTGGGGGAAGGGGACAGGGAAATGAGGGAAGGTGACCCGAGAAGGGGCACCCAAGCTACTGGGGAGGTTGAGCAGGCAGAAACGAAAGCCATGAGAAAGCCATGAATGGAAGCGACCATAATTAAACAATGATCCTTGGCACTGGTGTGCAGTGATTTGTGTGGGAAGCACACGTCCTCCACAGACTTTCTCACCCGCTCAGGATTCAGGTAAGTAGAGACACAGCTACTTTTTCTCAGGTGAGACCAGAGCTGTCCAGGCACTCAAGCAGGGACGCAACTGCAGTCACACCGGGATGAGACCCGAGGCCACTCCTGACCTGCTGGGAAAGCGGGATCTCATGGGGAAAACACTGAGCAAGAGACTGTTCATGTTTGGACGTACTTAGAAGATTCTGGAATAATTCCCTCACTCATCCAATAAATATTTACCGAGTGCCTGCTGTCCGCCTCACGCTGTTCCAGGCACTTGGAAAATCAGGACTGAGTTCACTAGGAAGTCCAAGAGCGCGTCCAGAGAGGGGACCTCCTCTGAGGCCCCTGTGTGTGGCAGGGCAAGAAACAGGCCCTAGGGAGAACCCGGCTCAGGACAGGCTGACTGCTTTAGCCCCTGCATTGAGTGAGATCCCATCTATGGAGCCCAGAGGTGGATGAGGGGCAGGAGGGTGGTGAATAGGGAACGTTCAACTTCTAAGAAAATGGTTGAACAGTGCCCCAGTTTAGTAGCTCATTAAGTTGGGTCCCTGCTTATGTCACGAGCTAGAATGCAGAAGTGGTGGCCAGTCTGTGCGTCTGGGTCATGTGATCTGACTGCTGTGCCTCATCTCCATGCTTGCAAGTCACCCCAAAGGCACAGGCGGATGCCCCAGGTCTGCAGCCCAGCCACGGAAACTTCGGTGCCCTCTTGCTGAGGGCTTGGCTCACTGCATCCTTATCACAGCCCTTAGGGTCCACAGGAGAACTCCCTTGTGTAAGAAAGAATAAGAGCAAGGCACCCTACTAAGCACTACATATATGCAGTTTACGGAGCCTTTCTAACAAACCACAGATAATTATTACCGTTACTCGCATTTTAGAGCTACAGAAAGTGAGGCAGCTGACTTCTTCATCTCCTAGCTTTCATCTCTGGAAAGGGCTGGGGCTGCAATCAAGCCTGGGTAGGTTGGCACCAGTGTCTTTTCTCCTAAGCCTATGGCAGACTTCCCTCTTTGTTGTAGAGAGAAGGAAGCTGAGGCTCTGGCAGTGCTTCACACTCAGGTTTTCTCTGGGTTGAGATCTAAGCATATAACACAATCAGGTCTGCTGAACTCCCCGAGCTGTGATCCTTGGAAAGCAACAGTACAGAACTTGTGGTAATGGAAACCAAGAGAACCTTCTCTCCCGTGCTGTTAGGGTGGACCCGTGGGAGTGCTACCAGGACACCTGGCAGACGACCTGCAGCGTACTGGAACACCACCGGGACCTCATGAAGGTGAGCCGGGACAGAGCTGAGGGGTGGGGGAACCACCAGGGTGCAAGAAAGGGGTTGTGCCTGCAGAAGCCTGGCCAGGCAGGACGGGGCTCTGGAGCCTCCAGCCCTGATTTCAGCTTCCTACTTCCCCGCCAGCTGTGGGAAAGGCCAGCCCCTTGGTTGTGAAAGGAAGGCAGTGAATTAGGAACCTGGCACAACACTGGAGGTTGTGCCCCGCTTGCCATCCTCTGGATAGGATGACTGGAGCGGCTCTCATCAGTTGGAAACAAGTGCAAGTGGGGAGTGAGGAGATCACAGTTACAGAACTTAAGATAGTGAGGCGAGGAAGAGCTGGGCAAAGGAAGGCAGGAGAGGAGAGGCTGGAGCTGGTTAGGGACCATCTGTTAGGGACCCTTGCATCCCTCCCTCCAGGACAAGGTGCTGCACGGGGCATGGCACACCTGCGGGCCACTGCATCCTCATCCCTGCCTCCCTCCTTCAGAAGAGCTTCAGGCAAAGATGGTATCCGAGCTCTGTTGTCTTAGTGGGTAAAAGTGAGCCCGTGTGCCCGAGGGCGTGTGATGGGCCTTAGTGAACAGGGGCACATGGAAGGGAGCTCTGGCATTCCACACCGGTGCCTGGGGGTTGTGTGGGGCCTACAGACACCCAAGGGTTGGCTGCCAGGTAGAAGGCACCACATCCAGTGAGCGGCACGAGCCGAGCGTGCAGAAAGTACCTTCCCAGATCAATACCAACCTGTCGACTCCCACAGTGGCAGGATAGGAAGCAGCACTGTGGATGCCGAGAATTCCCACTGACCGGGCAACCAAGAGTGAGCGGTGTTCACACCAGACCCCCAGCACACACACACACTGATGCATCCAAATAACAACAACAAGGTGTGGCTCCGATTCAGAGGGAGCCTCCAGCCGTCTCTGTTCCTGTCTCCATCTTCTTGGGGGCAGCCTCTGACCACACAACTGTGCCCCACCACACCTCTGAGCTTTATTTTACTAGACCAGGAGGTTCAGGGCTCCAGACAATGCTAGGGAGCCAGGAGCAAGAGAGAGATGACAGGCCAGCTCTGCACAGTGTGCTAAGGGACCCCCACCTCCCTTCATGGAGTTGAACAGAATTAATCTCCTTTCCTCACATTCAGAACCTTCACATACAGTCTGAATCTTTGCTGCTTCTCCAAAAGGCCTCTGACATTGGGTCACACTGACTTGCTCCTCTGTGATTTTTTTTTTGAGACCAGGTCTCACCATGTCGTTGAGGCTCACCTCCAACTCACTATGTAGTCCAGGCTGGCCACGAACTTGTGATCTTCCTGCCTCAGCCTCCCATGTGCTGGGGTTACAGTCTTGTACCACCACAACCAGCTGTCTGTGCTAGTTTTAGCAACAGTAATAAAAGACACCCCAGTGTATTATATAAACATGTATCAGTCAGGATTAAGTTGAGATATACTGTGGTGACAAACATCCTTAAAACTCTCAGTGACTGGGGCCAGTGAGATGGCTCAGTGGTCTAAAGCACCTGCTTATGCAACTGCAGGGACTGCAGTTCGATTCCCGGCACCACATGCCCCGCTAGCCCCATCCCAAGGGCAAGCTGAGCCAGCCATTAAAAAAAAAACCTCTCAGTGACTTCACATAAATTTGTTGGCCTGTGGCAGTGGTGGTGGGGTGCTCCTTCTAGTCACTTAGGGCCCTCAGGCTCCACAATGACGGGACAAGTGAGGGATCCCTGCAAGCATCCCTGAATGCTGCCTATAATGGCCACGGAGCCTGGCATTGCTTTGTTGTCCTCATGCCTGGTCTTTGGTGAACACCGCCTCTGTTACTCATGCCCAGAGCCTAAGTCTGAGCCAAGGAAGTTGAGCCAGGAGCCCCAGCTGTTGTGAATGGCAGAGGCGGCTGGCAGTGTGGGCCAGACAGCCCCCTGCTTCCTACTAACCTCCGCCTTCCCTGGCACGCTGTAAGGCCTGTCCCCCCTGCCACAGAGAGTAGACCTGCCAGAGAGAGAAGCACTCAGGACTACATAGGAAATGCCTCCGAGAATGGGGTGCCATGGAGGGTTGTCAAAGAGCAAGGGGGAGAAGGCCGCAGCCAGTCCCGCCTTCTCTGGATAGAACAAGTCAAGTGGGACATGTCCAGCAAGGGGAAGAGATCCCTCAGCCACCAGACCACTGAGTGAAAATGTGGAAGTTTCTCTTCTGGTGGTAAAAAAAAAAATAAAAATAAAAAGGGACAGAGAAACACATACAGCAGGCTGAGAGGATAGCCCTGGCTCCCAGATGTGGCTGGACGATGCTGTGACCTCCTTCTGGCAGGAACGTTCTGAACGTGACAGGCTGTGCCACAAGACGCGAGGTGCCATTTTAGGGCTCCAGAGGACACATGCCTTGCTCTGCTGCAGCTGGGGCCATGGGGGAGACCGTGGGAGAGAGAGCTAGCAGGTCACCTCAGCCTGGGGCTTGGGCATCCTCTTGCAGCAGTGCTCTGCCCCAGACAGGGCAGTGGGGGCAGGGCCCTGTCACACCTAAGATGCTGGCTTTCACTGAAGGAACCCAAACAAGCTACGGCTCTTGGGAAGTGAAACAGATTGAAAACTGGGCCTTGTTTCTTGGTTACCCAAAACTGGCTTCCTCCTCACTTTGGGCAAGGGAGGGTTACTGCTAGGTGGGCTGGGAAGAGTGCAGCGTGGTCAGCGCTACATTCACAGTAGCAGTGGAGAAAGCAGCAGAGCTGATAACACGGAATAACGGATAATGTACAGTGAATTTCCGCTCTGCTCTGGAATGTGTAGTCACACCACCGAGCAGGCCAGGGAGGGCTCAGGATCCACCCACCCACTTCCTGCAGCACAAGCACATCCTGCTCCGCCTGGCACCACATTCCCACCACCAGGCCTGTCATTGACCTCTCTGGCCTGCAGAGGCCGCAGGTGGCAAGAGTGCCTGGTGTTTGCGTGACCTTTCCCAAGCTAGTAGAGCACTTTCACAGACATGATCTCATTTTAGCCCATGAACCATGCGGGGAGGGCAGATAGGCATGATACGCAGAAAGTTACGCCCTTGGCTGCCACCTCCAGAGTTCCTGCCATCTGCTGAGCTCTCGCAAGACTCTGTACATATGTTCGCTGGCCTATTGCTACCCCTCTCACAAAGGCAGGTACATAATTAGGCTTGGGTTGAAATTCAGGAGAGTTTAAGTTACTGTCCAAGTGCATAGAGCTAGAAACAGACAAGGGCTGAATTTGCATCCAGATCTGCACAGTGCCATACGCCATGGTTTTCCCACTGAGCTACCTACCCTGTTTCCTGCCAGCTTACTGACCATCCGGTGCAGCTGGGGTCTAGGAGACATCCTCAGGGCTGCCCCTCGGCTCTAGGCCATGGACCATGATGGACAAGTATCCATTTGGAGATAAGTGGGAAAAGCTTCCCAGAGTCACTTGACAGAATCATGACACTGATTCAGTATTTCTCCCTCTCCCTAGAGGGTGACCGGCTGCATCCTCTCCAACGTGAACACACCTTCCATGACACCTGTGATTGGACAGCCACAGCACGAAAGCCCCCAACCGATTTATCAGAACAACAACGTGTCCACCAAGCCCACAGCAGGTAGGGGACCAGTAGTGTCATTGGTTCTCATTCCTCACGGTCTCTTGGCGGACTTGTTAAAATACTGATGGCTGAGTCCCACCCTAGAATTGGAGTCTGTGGGTTTGGGAGGAGGAGGGTGGGTTTGTATTTTTAAGAAGGCAAACCTATGCTGCTGGCACAAGAACTATTCTTTCTGAGTGGTTAACATAGAGCACTGATGTAATCACAGAGGGAGGGAGGGAGGGAAGGAGGGAGGGGAAAAGCGAGAGAAAGGAGGAAGGGAGGGAAAGAGAATGAAATGGTGGTGCGCATTCCTTTCGTGCATTTACATAGAACTATAATGGCATTCACTGGGAATTAAATATATAAAAGAAATCATCTTTCTCTGCCTTTTTCCAAGAGATTGAGGGTCTTGCAGAAGGTCACACAGTGAGGAAATAGGAATCACACCCAAGCGGTCTGCATCCAGAATCTCCTCACTTTTAGTCATTTCATTAGGGATAAGGAATAGGGGCCACCAACACTTACCCAGTGCCTCATGTGTCCAGGAGAGGCCCACAGAGTTCATACATGTTCTTATCTGAAATTTTGTCAGATAGATGCACATTCCCACGTCAATGACTTGCCAAAGGTCATAGGACTGAAAGGTAGAAGAGCTGGAATTCGTGCCCAGTGCCATTGGCCTCTGCCATCTAAATTCTTCCAGGCCAGTGTCAAGAGGTGGAGTGTGTTACGCTTTTGAAGTCTAGAGACCGTAAGCTACTGCATTACTCGTCTTTGGTCAACAGGGCAATACTTAAAGAAGAACCAGAATTTCACAGTTTGCATACAGCTACACATAGGGTTTTAAATTTTTTTCTGGACTAAAATCCAGAGAGATAATTGAAAACGAGAACCCTCTCAGCCAAATAGGTTGTCAGATTATTATAAAGCTCATCTGTATGGGGAGAAAGCCTTCCCAGTGTATGCTTTGCCACAGGCTGAGTCCCTCTGCATGTGGGAGTCACTGTCCGGCATGGAGAATGGCTAAGGACAGACTTGGGACAAACCCAGAAATGCTCATGATACATTAAAAAAGAATGAAACAAACAGTATACATGTTCTGTAAATGTAGAATCTGATCTGACTTATGGAGCTGTAGCTGCATAATGCACAATTTTAAGCAGAAGAAAATAAATCATGCACCACTGCATTAGAAGTTATCTCAAGAGGGGGAACTATCAATGCTCTTTGTTTTCTTTTGCATATATTTTTCTCTCTCAATATTTTCCAACTTTCAAAAATGTAATGAATACAACTGGAAAACAGATTCTAGTTCATGGCTCCAAATGCTGGTGCCTTGGGCAAAGAATGGGAAGGTGAAACTGGCTGTCACATTGCTGTTCTTTCTCTCCACCCTCCTCTTGCTTCCCACTCCCCAGTCTGCCCTTCCAGTGCACCCTGCAGTTTAGAGCTGTGCAGGGCTGGCACAGTGTAAGTTGTGAGTGGTTCTCTCCCTCTGTCCCTGTCTTGCTTTCTCCCTTAGCCAAGATCTTGGGAAAGGTGGGAGAGAGCCTCAGCCGGATCTGCTGCGTGCGCCCCCCGGTGGAGCGCTTCACCTTTGTAGGTAAGGAAGCAAGCACTGTCTTCCTAGGTTCTGTCTTCTTTCCCTGCATCCTATGCACATCCGCAAATTCCCGCCAGTGCCTGTGCTACGGTCTGAACGTTCCTGTTCCTCAGATTCATACATTCATACATTCTAGCCATTATGGAATGGGTCATAAGAATGCCATCTTGGGTCATAAGGATGGAACCCTCTTGAGTGGAATTCTGCCTTTATAAGAGAAGCCCAGAAAGGTAGCAGTAGTTTCTGCCACCATCTAAGGACCTGTAAAGAGATGCCATCTATGAACAAGGACACCAGCCCTCACCAGGCCCCAAATCTTCCAGCACCTCAATCTTGGTCTTCCAGCCTCTAGAACTGTGAAAAATATGTGTCTGATTTTCTGTCTTGTTTTGGTTTTGAGACAAGGTTTCTCTATGTAGCTCAAGTTGGCCTTGGGCTCACTGAGTATCCCAGGCTAGACTTGGACCTACAATGATCCTCCTGCCTCAGCCTTCCAAGTGCTGGGATTACAGGCTTGTGCCACCACACCTGGGCATGTCTGTTGTTTACAAGCCATCCCATCTATGGAATTTTCTTGTAGCAGACAGAACAGACTAAGGGATGGCCATTTATAGAGCAGAGGCTGACAGAGACCAGAGGAGTGCAGGAATGTGACCAGGCCTCCCTTCCAAGGTACAATGGGAGCCCAGTAGGTCTAGTTGACCTGGAGTTGCCTGAGAGACCTCACGATCACCACCCTCCTCCAGATTGAGCTCATTCCTCACCCTGTACTCACACAGAATGACTCAACATACCTGAAGGTGTTTGGTGGGGCCCAGGGTCCTCCCACAGGCCAGCCTGGTGCTAGCCACACGCATCCTCCCATGGGAGAGGAGTGCTCTTCCTTTACTTCCCCCATCTTTGCCTGTTTCCCCAAAGCCTCAGCAGGGGTGAGAATATCAGATTCTCCTCCAAAACTCAAATGTAACTCTCCAAAGAACTGCAGGCCTCAACCTCATTCCTTTTATTCTCTGGGGCTGCTTCCACCATGTCTGAAGTTTCTGATTTGGGGCATGTGGAAGGATCTAAGAAGGTTGGTTGAGGAAGTACAGAGGCAGGGGCCTAGACAGCCGCTTGCAGGGGTGTGTGTGTGAGCCATACATGCACTCGTGCCTGTTGTGTACCTCCACACTGACCCTGCACGCTCCAGAGCCCTCCCTTTCACATCTTCCTGTGGCTCTTGCTATGTGTGCCACAGAAAAATCTCAACATCCCTAGTTTTGCTAGTTCTTTAAACCAAGTGGCCCCTCCAAAAAGATGGCCACCTCCTGGGACCCTAAAAGCTGTCCTAGTGCGTTTCAAGGACATGGCTCAGGTGAGCATCCCCCTTACGATACGGGAGGAAATAGTAAGCTCTTGGCATGAGTATTTGCACTTGACATTGTTTCCCCATCAAGGCTGTGCAATTCTGAATCCCCAAAATGCAAAGTATGTTGCCTGTCTACTGTGTTATGCAGCCCATGCAATCCATTCCCTCTCCTTAGATGTCCCTGAGCAGGGAGACCTGTGTCCCCATCCCTTCCCAGCTACTCCTAGCAAGGAGGTGCTCTGCACCCTAAAGCTTTTGTGTCAACTCTTTCTTCTTCAGATGAAAACGCCAATCTGGGCACAGTGATGCGGTACGAGGAGATTGGTGAGTGGGCCATGAGACCAGAGACATTTGGAACCACCTGCCCCTGCCCCTAGCAACTTGGGGAAGGGTGGAAGCTTGAAAATCTCAGCTTGTTTTTGAATCAGGATCTAGTCTCAGAAGAATAATCATTCCAAGCCAAGATCATATTCTTCCCTAGCTCCCCTTTAACATCTCCGAGCTGGACTCGGGCCAGGGCCCACGAGGTTGTACGGTATCAGTTCACAGTTTTCCCTTCCAAGTGTCCTTTCCCTCATCTAGAAGAATGGAAGTTGAGCTTCAGTGCAGGTAGAAAGACTCCCCTAGCCCATCGACCACACACGTGACCAGGGCAGGAGAGCTTGTGTGCACTCTGCATTCTTTAGCAGACATTTCTAATATTTGCAGGTAGAGAAAGAAGTGAGGGCTGAAGTCTGCTCCACAGGCTCAAGCATCCCAAGCCTGTTTGAGGCCTTGGGCCCAGTCTAAGGTGCATGGAGAGGGTTGCCCAGAGCTGCTGGGGTGGGAAGGACCTCACCTGTGTGTGGTGGAAGGCAAATCAGCAGTCTGAGGGTCCCCAGAAAGAGACACAAGTGAGAGCCGCAAGCGCCTAATGCTAGAGGAAGGGCAGACAGGCAGCAGCATGGAGCCATGGTTGGCACAGATGCCAGGGGGAAAGGTCCATGGCCACAAGATTGCCCGGAGGTCTAGGGTGAGAGGCGGCCTGGTGTCCGGCAGACACTCTCAGTCTTAAACTTGCAGCTGAGAAGATGGTTTGAGCGCCTGTCCTGGTGCTCTGTCCAGTACCTGCTCATATCCTGAGAGGCATGGCTGGCCCCGAGTACCTCATTCTCCCAGGAAGCCCCGCGGAGGTGCCATCATCCCCAGCCTCTTCTCTGGTTCTTGTCCTCTGAGGCAAAGTACAGTGCCACCCCTGAGTCTGCTCAGTTTAGTTTGTCCAAACCATTTGAAAAAGTGTAAGGAATTATGGGAACCAGAAGCTAATCACAGTTGCTACCAAAAAAAAAAAAAAAAAAAAAAAAAGTTATATTAACTCACAGTTGAATTGTATTAAGACAGTGGTAACGAATAGGCCCCTCACTTCCTAATTATTTAATTACAGTTTAATATCCTTGATTCATCCATGCATCCCTCTCTGGAGGCCACAGGAAGGTGTACCTTGCTTCCTGGTGGCTCCTGAGCAAGGGACCTTGGCTCCCACCTCCCCAGAGCGCCAGAGCAGTGATAGGAGTGGCAGTGCTGCCTTCCCACCGCACCCAGGGCTCTCCTAAGGGCGCTCTGCCCTGCTAAGGGTGGCCCCCTGCTGCAGCGGTCAAGGCCGGTCGCCCTTGCTCCAGGCTCCCCTGCTGTCAGAAGGACTGCTGGCCTGACTGGTGCAGGTGGCCGCTGCCTGCTGCGCTGTGGAGCTGGGATGGGCCACAGGGCTTGGGCTTCGCATAGCCAGGATTCCTGGGCAGGGAGTGTAGCAGGAACAGCGAGAATCCAGCTCTTGCCCAGGATCAGGGTGACCCTGGGGAAAGAGGTGGGGCCCAGCAGAGAGCAAATCTTGTGATCTTCGAGGCCCTGGGGGCCTGCTTAAAAGCCATTTCTTCTAGCTCCTTAGGCTATGGGACCTCATCTCCACATTCCTAATAGCTGGCTGCACCTCCTAGGCTGCCCTGGTCTGAGACTTAGGGACCGAAACACCTTAGGACTATCCAATACAATGGGAGAAACCACTGCTGCCCTCCAGTGTCCACATGGGGGACCTCAAGGCCCTTCCAGCGCCTCCTGTCTGTGGCCAATACATCTATTCTGGTCGGATAAAAAAGACAGAGACCTCCTCACTCACTCTTTAACTTTCTGGGCTTTGACATATACAAGAAAACAAAGTTTGCACATTGTACTTAGGTGGAAAAGCGAGTCTCTGGCTTGGGAATCAGAAATGGACTAATCATGAAGGTGCTGAGCGTGGGTTTCCAGCCTCGGCACAACTGACATCTGCGCAGCAAGGCAGCTCGGTCATAAGCGTTGTCCTACACATAGTGGGGTGTTTGGCAGCGCCCCGACCTCTACTCAGTGGATGCCATGAACTAACCCCTCCTTTCCCAAGTCCTGGTAACCAAAAATGTCTCCAGACATTGCCAAGTGTCTCCAGGAACTGGCAAAGTGGCCCCCACTTGAGAAGCACCGATGCAGAGAGGCCAGTGCATCCTCTGGATGTGGCCATGTTCACTAAGCCTTCAGCGCAGAGCAACAGAGCCTCGGGCTTTCAAGAGAGAACTGGCCTCAGCTCGAGGTGGCCCCAGTGGGGCGAGTGCTGTCTGGTCCTCTGAGCCCGCCTCACCTCACAGTGTGGAGTGGGCCTGCGGTCCCATGCCCACCACAGAGGGGCAGTGCCTCTGCCTCAGCGGCAAGCTTTCTCTGGAAACCTCCTCTGCAGAGGCGACAGGCCTACCACAGCCCTCCAGGTTGCCCAGCAGCGCTCAGGCAGCCCGGTGACCTCTTTCCTTGGCATGTTTGTTGGCTCGCCCAGTTACCAAGAGTGAGAGCCTACTGTGTGCCAATCACTCCGCCAAGTCCTAGACATTACAAAGCTAGGCTAAGGTTCCAGCCCAGAAAGAGATCATTATACTGCTGTATGTTTAAGAGAAGAGAGAACGCAAGAATATTGAGTAGCTAAGATTCCTGCCTCCATGGAGATCCCTGAGGTGGGGGAGCTACCCAGCTCCCCCACTTGAGCATTGTTGGTCATTGCCTTGGGGCCAAGCTAGCAGCTATCTCAGGAAGCCTGGCTCTGAGCCCCACGTAGGTTGTGTTATTGTCTCAGACCAGAAGTTCCATAGTCTCAGACTCACCACGCAAGGGGTTGGGCCCCCTGAGTCATGTCCTGGGCGAGGCCTCTCCTGATGGTGTTCTAAGAATCCCTGGATTCCCTCCCCTATGCTGCTCAGTTTCAATAAGCAAGGGCTTGCTGCATCTTTTAGAAACAATGAGCCTCCCTGGGATCACTCAAAGTGGGCTTGAGGAGGGAAGAAAAACAACTGACACCAGGAAGTGTACCAGGGGGCCAGGAAGAGCAGGGAGGGCAGGGAAGGACCTCAGCTTCATGTGTCAGGCCCTTGCTAAAGACAATGGCCTGAGTGCTACGGGGGTGCACTTGGTGCCCCCGACCCCCTGGGTTGGCTCTTGTGGCCGGAAGCAAACTCCAGATGATGAAGAAAGGAATCCAAATATTGAGGATCCTTGAACTTGACAGGAAGCAAGAGAGAACCCTTTAGACCTCTGGCAAGGCCGGAAGCTGGCTCTGTGTCTGTTCAGGTGACCAGGGTCTTAGTGTGGCCCCCAAAGGTCCCTGTGCTGGGGAGGAGGCTCCCCTCTGCACTCTGCTCTTCCTGCATGAGTCATTCCCACAGAAGGCCAGGGTATTCTGTCCATGAGCCAGGGGAGGGAGCAGAGGTGCCTACACCACACACACCCTGGGGAAGGGGCCCACCCAGGAGGCCTGGGCCCCACAGCCCCCACAGGACAGGACTCCTTGTTGATCAAGGAGAGCAGGCTGAGAGGTGACTGTGTCCTGAACGGCCACTTACTCCCTCTGCAAACTTTGTTCCCCTCCCAGAGCTACGGATCTTGCTGCTGTGTGGCAGTGACCTGCTGGAGTCCTTCTGCATCCCCGGCCTCTGGAATGAGGCAGATGTGAGTAGCAAGGCGTTGGGGCCCCACACAGCTGGGATGGGAAGGATGGGAGAGGGGTGCCTGGTTTGGCCTTGGATCTTTCCTCCCCCAGCTGGACTCTTGCCTCCTCTGCACCCCCAAGAGGGCAATCCAGGCACATCGCATCGATGTGAAGCTTCATCTCCTTTTGTATTTTATACTCACTCCTCATGCCTGAGCCTGTGAAGCCAGCGCTGGGGCACTGTGAGTCCCAGGATGCCTGGCCCTCAGGGGTGCTTAGGGAGGGTGTTGGGATTGGGGAAAAGGAGGGATTACAAAACCTCCGCCCTTTCAAGATGATAATGTGTTTCGTTTTCTTTTGATTCTTTTAATGAGGTAATAAAATGCCACCCTAGAATCCCCTTAACCAGAGGAAAGAGGTCAAGAGGGGTGAGCTTCATGACAGATGTTCAGTAGGAACCTTCTGGGGATTGAGTGGAGCTACAGGAAATGAAGCAGTTAAATTTCTATCACTCGGAAGCTGTGGGGTCATCTTTTGTGGCCAGGCCTAAGTGTGATGCTCTTGAACTAACCCATAAAATTACTCTTCACCAGTATATTCATGCTTGTTCTTTCATTATTTCCTCTGCAATCTGAGCTGCTGCTCGCTCCCAACCCCAGGCCCCGTTCAACATGAAGTACCCAGGCAGCAACTCCAGACTTGGTGTTCTTTTCATTAACTTGTTGCTGGGCCTTGTAAATCACTCAGTTCCAGTAGTCACCAAAAAAGGCTAGCTTGGCCCAGTGTACTGGATACCAATCGCTGAAATTATAAAATTTGAAAAAAATGTTGCTTCACAAATGTGAGGAGGCAAGAGCCCCAGGTATCAAAATTTCGGGATGTGTACAGGATAAAGAAGCAGCGTGGTCTGGGGCGCAGGGAAAACGGACCGAGGTAAGGCACAGCGAAGCGACTGGTCTGTCACGTGTGTGATCAACCTTATGGCTCGGCATAGGCCGTGAGCTCAGAAAACTTTTTGGCAGCAGCGTTAGTGAGCGCTGAGGGTGTGGTGAGGGCCTCTAATTTGCAAAAAGTGAAGAGTCGATCGTTTCTTCTGCTTTTCGCCACTTATTTAAGTTTCTGGGAAACACAGTCGGCATCCACCCCCAGGCATCAGAGGCATCACCTGTAGCAAAGCCAATAGGACCGTGCTGCTTAGCTATGCGACCTCCAAGCTAGGCCAGGAGAGCTAGAAATTAATAGCAAGCGAGGCTACAAGGTTTATTCAGGCTTTCATCTGGTATCATTCTGGTCTTCAATTGTTCTTATAAACCGAGGGCAGGGGAGATAGCTCACCCGCATAAACTCTGCCTGGCAAGCATAAGGTTCTGAATTCGATCTCCAGTACTGAAAAAAAAAAAAAAATCTATAAAATGGTAGTCTAGCAATCTGAGATTTTAAAGAAATACATAACACAATCAATCCTTGACCTCAAGTATTAGGAGGTGTGATATATACATATGGAAATCCTTCTGTATACATTTATCTTCAGAGAAAGAGAAAAACGACAGGTAGGAGAGAAGCAACCTTCACAGGGTCAAACTCAAGATTTCAGTTTTATTCCAACACAGCTTGTAACAAAATATATTTTCAGATTCGTTTTTTTCCATCTCTGCAACGCACATAATAGTAATACATAACTCATATGGCTTGGGGAAGACTTGTGTGACAGTATCTATTTAAAGCATCTACATAGTCTAGCACCTGTTACAGGATTTCTTGTAACAAATGGTAAAAGAATTTAACAAACACTTAATGTACAGAAGGGCATAAATACTGATGTGCTGTAGGATGACCAAGAGGGGAGGGAGAGCTTCAGGGAAGTAGAATATACTGTGTCACGCTTCCATCTTCCCTGGAAAACTTCTGCAGGTGAAATTCTAAACCTTTAGTTGTGAATGAAGTGACTTCATTGGCTTTTATTTCCTTGTTACTTCCCAAGGCCCTGGTAAAAGTGAAAAATAATGTGGATTGAGTTCTGTGCAAGACGACAGTAAAACTCTCAGAAGAACCCAGGCGGTATATGGAGAAGTCTTTAAAAGACCTTTTCATACTTGAAGCCAGTCTGAAGATTGTAGGACCTTGAATTCAACAAAATAACTCAATATAGTCCAATAGTTCATAATAGCAGTGGGTTATCAGCAGAACTGGCATTGTCAGAAGTTGTCAACTTGAGCATTTTACAGCTCAACATATTAATGTGGCATTACTATTTATACCTTGTGGTTATACTTTTCTGCTGGATGGTTAAGACCAAATTAAAGCAAGACCTATATAACTAAAAATGTAACTTTTGTATCTGACAAGGTTAATGAAATCCCCTCAGGATTTACTCTGAAACCATGTACAGCATCTTGCAGATCTTTTGTCAGTGTCAGCCATCTGGACAAGTCAGGGCCATTGCTTAACCAGTTTGCTCTCTGTGAAAGCCTGAGAGATTGTTTTCTCTCTAGGTGATTCTCCTTAGGCCCCCTATATATCGCCAATCGCTTTCCTCTGTGACCCCATAATTTCCTTGATCAGAAAATTTGGGAGTCAAGCATGGTGGCGCATGCCTATAATCCCAGCACTTGGGAGGCTGAGGCAGGAGGATTGGTGTGAGTTCGAGACCAGTATGGGCTACAAAAGTGAGCTCAAGGCCAGCCTGAACTGTGTAGTGTGACCCTGTCTCTAAAAGACAAAAAAAAAGAAAGAAAATTTGGGACACCACTGAGTTACAAGATGTTACA
>PVKN010002980.1:0-39661 GCA_004027915.1 Capromys pilorides
ATGACTTGAGACTTGGTCTCTCTTCACATATGCACATAGATACTAATCTAGCTGGATAATTTTAGGCAAATTATTTAATCTCTCTGATCTCAATGTATTCACCTATAAGAGGCGATGATAGCAAAAGTCCTTACTTCAAAGCGTTGTTATGATGGTTAAAATAGGTAACATATGAAAAGTATTAAGCACAGTGTACACATTCAATAAATGTTAACATTTCATACTGTTATTGCTATTTTTACTCAGAAGATGAAAACCTTGCTAGAGGCTTTGATTTTATTCTAGGCTCAAGCAGGGTGTCCTAAATGTAGGCCATAAAACCAAACAACTAACAGTTCCCTCCCCTTGCCAGTATCTTTTCCCTGCATTCCAATGAATCCAAATTCCTTTCTGAGGCCTCGTGCGCCACCGCCCTGCCTATCTCACTGATCTCCCCTCGTTCCACTCTCCCTTTTGATCACTGCTCTCCCGCCATGCTGGTTTTTAATCCAATCTTTAAAGTGCATCAAAGCAATCTTTGTACATACCTCTCTCTCCACGTGGAACCTTCTCACTTACACTCCTACCTTGCAAGCTGCTGCCCCTCTTCCACATTTCATCTCAGAAGTGACTTTCTACAGACGACTTTCCTGACTGCTCAATCTAAATTCAGCCCCCTTTCTTTTCACTTTATAGCACCCTGCACCTCCTTCAGAACACTTAGCCCAACATGTACGTGCACAAATCCACTGAGACACTCCCGCCAGACTCTTAAAATCAGGAGCCAGCGTTCATGTGTTTTATTTTTCCTTTGTGTAGTGCTGTGCCTGCAAAGGGCTGTAGGCATGTTTGGTAATCATCTGCTAAGCAAAAGGCTGTCAAAGAGTCCAAATCTGTGGCCCAGGGAAATCGCTCTACTTGTCCGAGCTTTTCCTCCCTCCCCTGTTAAGTGGGTGCCACCAACCCCTCCACAAGTGTTAAGCAGAAAACATTGCATTGTTGAGTGAATATCTGAAAAGAAAGCTGGAGATACAGTTAAGCAAATAAGCCACTGCGCAGGAAGCATACCTGCTCACCAAGTGATTATAAAATACAATGGCTAGGAATAAAGAGGTTCTATGAAAAACTGGTAAGTCTTAGCTCATCCTGAGTATTTTTCTGAGGATGCTGTAGGAAGTGTAGCCCATCATTATGGAAAAGATACATTAATTTCAGAAATGAAATTGAAGAAAAAACATCCCCAGTAAGTGTTCATTTTCTAAGAAAGTTTGGGGAAAACATGCATGTTTTATAAAATAGGAAACTTTCAACATTGTTTACATCTTGGGGCTGAGATTGGAAAAGGGGAGAAGCTTCTCATCTTAAGCCTGTTTGAACATTTCACTGTGCTTTTATTTTTTTTTCTTTCCGGACCAGGGTTCAAACTCACGACCTTGCACTTGTCAGGCAGGCACTTGTGCCACGGAGCTATCTCCCCAGCCCCCACACTGTGCTTTTATAAACCACTCATTTGTTTGTGTTTCAAGTGTGGCAGAGATCAGCTGGTCAGTTGGAATGGAGCGGGCTCCTCATCATGGTCCAGCTACTTAGTGCTGAGCCTCTGTGCTTTAGCAACATGTATGAGAACCTAGAGCCGGCTGCTGTCACTCAGCAGACAGTCCTCCATGTGCTAGTCATTCGGCTCCTGTTCCTCTCCATAGCCCATGACAGCTTTGGACAAAAATAAAAAATAAAAGTGGGTTTCTCTAGGCAGTAATGCAGTGCCTATGGCAGTGGTTGGCAGCCAGCACTTGGGAGCTTGACTGCCCACCTCATGCTCTCAGATGCCCCCTGCAAAGATTCTCCAGACACCCTGGCTACAGCTAAGTGCCACAATGCCAGGCCTCAGGACCAGGCAATAAACCATTAGCAGGTCGCCCACAGATCACTTCCCCTTTTTGGGTGCTGCCTGGCACCTCCCAAGAGGAAGAGATTTATCAGCACTTGGCCGGCTGCCCTGCATTCATGCAATCCACAGCTCCCAGCAGGTCAAACCCAGTGGTTTCTTTTCCTCCAGTGCAAGACTGTACCTGAGAGACCCAAGAAAGGCAGAGGAAAGAGGCCAGCTGGAGTAAGCCTGTTGAGATGCACCATGACTGTTCCTGTTGGGCCCCTGGCTAGCCCAAGAGGAGAACTCATGAGGTGCATAAGGTTCTGATTCTGACCAGGTAATGCCACAGCCTGGCACTCAGCAGAGAGGAGCTTATGTTGTCCTCTTCCCCATATTCAAATGTTGGTCCCACTTTGATCTTCTTTCTCCCCTCCCTGCTGCTCACATTGTGATGTGCCTTTGTGAAGCTCTCCTAGGGCAATGTTCTGCCTTTGAAGTCCCTGAAAAGCCCTGCCAAGAGCTATGTGAGGAGGCTGCTGGGGCAGGCAGCCTGGTGCCCTTGCCTTCCAGGGAGCCAGGACTGGAACATCAAGACATCAAAGGAGAAGGTGGCAGCAGAGGGATGAGTAAGCTCTGCCGGAGGCTTTGCCTTGGCCTGGGGGTATTCTGGTCTTCCTGCTGGATCTGGGACCTAAGCCCAGGCAGTGCGGGGATATCCTCAGGGCAAAGCCTAGTGTAGGCTCAGGAGGCAAACATTGCCCTGTCTTTCTGCTTCTTGAAAGTCACTGATTACCACAGAGCAAAAGTGGACCTCTAAACCCTCCCAATGGCGTGATTTTAGCAGCTCCCATTCTCCCTTAGTCTCCAATGAAAAGCTGCCTTCAGCCCCCTGAGACCATCAACTGTCAGCTCGTGGACTTTTTTCCAGCCCACAGATAAGTTTTGTGTGTCCTGCTTGAGTTGTTAAAAAACTTAGCCATAAACAGACCTAGGGATGTGCCTTGGAGGTGAGCCCCATGCTTGTCTTGCGTAAGACTCCAGAACTGACCCCTAGTACCATCGAAACGAAACTGTAAATGACCCCTAACTTACAGAGGTCAGAAACTTTGTTTTACCAAAAACGTAAGTTAAACACTCGCAAAAATTTGAAGAATTAAAGCTTCCACTTTCTACAAGATTATG
This sequence comes from Capromys pilorides, assembly GCA_004027915.1. Taxonomy (NCBI): domain Eukaryota; kingdom Metazoa; phylum Chordata; class Mammalia; order Rodentia; family Capromyidae; genus Capromys; species Capromys pilorides. The sequence goes on from PVKN010002980.1 coordinate 3,032, forward strand.
TATCTTTTAAATTTTTTTCATTATCTATTAATAGTCAGGTATGAGTTATAAATTATAATTAATAAATATGAAAAATGTAAAGAAAATTATTATCTTTTAAATTTCTTATTATTTAGTACAATGTCTACAGGGTCTCACTACTCAGATTGAACTTGTAGTAATCCTCCTGTTTTCAGTCTCCTAAGTGCTGGGATTATAGGCGCATGCCACCACACCCAATCTTAATGGCTGTTTCAGTGTGCCCCAGGGACAGAGTGGCAAAGCACTCCAGGGATTGAACCCCAATCCCTGCACCTGCCTAAAAAGGTGCTTTAGTCCACTGAGTTATCCGGCCAGCCCAAGAATTTTTATTTTTATTTTTTCAGTACTGGGGACTTATACTTACCAGGCTGGCGCTTATGCCACTGAGCTATATCCCAGCCTAAAGAAAACTATTTAAATAAAAATGAAGTTAAGAGGTAGATGGTAATTTATGTTTTAGGCTTTTTTAAAAAATAAGGAAAAGAAAAGCTGTAAAATTCTGAGTTTGCTGTCCATCACTGCCATCTTTGCAATCAACCTAAGTCCTTATTGCTTACGGTCCCAATCAGGCTGCTAACGGTATGCCATGTTTGAGTTAGGGCCCTATACTTAAGGGCTTTGTCTTTTTACGTCAAGAAGTGGGGCCCATGTACTACAGGGAGACGGCCGTGATGTGGGCAGAGGCATCATTCTCTCTTCCCTCTTTCAAGCATAAGCCAATCTTCAGGAGAAATTTTGCAAAGCATTTCTTATAGCGTCCTCAGAGTCCCATGAAGATGCTGGTCAAGTTGCAGAAAAGCCTGGGCCACAACTCAAATCTGCTAGGTCAGTTTCTCCAGAGATGGAATCCAGAAACCTGCATTTTTTAGCAAGCTCCCTGTGGGACATCTTAGCCACATTAAAGCTTTTGAAGCAGTCGTGACAAGGAGTATTTCATAGTGACTTGCAACTGCTGTATTCATGAATCCAGCATATGCTCTGGGGCCTTAAAGTAATCAGAATTCTAAGACATATATATACACACATATATATGCTAGGGATTTGGCTCAGCGGTAGTATGCTTGCCTAGCAGATGGAAGCCCTGGGTTCAGTCCTTGGCCCACGCACACACACGCACACACACACACACACACACACACACACACCCTCCTAAGATATATGGATAGATAGATAGATAGATAGATAGATAGATAGACAGAGATATGTATATATGTGTGTGTGTGTGTGTGTGTGTGTGTGTGTGTGTGTGTGTTGGTTCCACAACTCCAGTGAAAATCAAACTATACAGATATGCAAGCTCTTTATAAAAAGAAATCCCTTACTACTTATATATAACCTATACCAATCATCTTGTATACTTTAAATCATTTCTAAGTGATTTGAAATGTCTAATACAATGCAAATGCTATATAAATTGGTGTTATTGTATGTTATTTAAAGAATACTATCAAGAAAAATATGTCTGACCATGCTTAGCACCAACACATTTTTTTTGCTGAGTATTTCCAATTCAGGATTGGTTGAAGGCACAGAAGTGAGGCTATGAAGGAAAACTGTACTATTATCAGCACCATTTAACAGGTGAGGATCTGAAACACAAGAAGGTTCGCTAATGTGTGTTGCGTCATGCAGCAGAGCTACAGCTCAAGCCTGGCAATGACTGTATAAAAGCACAGCTGCTAATGTCTCCTTCCAGCTGAGATCAAGATGGAAATTCTGACTGAAAGCAAACCAGAAGAGGGAGCACCATTTATACTGATTTGCAGCAGGTAAATCTGTGCAACACAGTGCCAAGAAGCTGCGAGCCTATAATACTCTGGGATCTAGATTCATCTCCACAAAACCTGTTTCCATGGCAGGCCAGGGACTCCTGACCCTGGGGATTACTGCTCATGAGTTTTGGCAACTAATTTGTAGTATGATTTTAGTGTTGACTCTGAGTGGCATTCCTCCAGATTCGCAGAGATGGGCCACTTCCCCAGAGTACCTCAGAGAATTCAAAACCTGCTAGTTGGTTTTTACAATAAAACTCAATGATTTAATTCATGCCCTTGCTGTTGTTCTTTCACCTGCTTGCTTTGTTGTTGTATAAAAAGTCTTGCCATTGGCCTTTTCTCTACCTTTGCTATAGGTCCACACTAGGCAGAGTGCAAATTTTTTTTTTCTTAGAAATGTATCTTGACCCCAATAAGAGAAACAAAGAATGAATGGATGTAACTAGAGTCTTAAAACACTGACTTGGCTGTCAGTCCATTGAACAGACAATTATTCAGGAGATGATGAACTGAGACCAGCTTTCCTATCTCTCTTCATAGCACAAGCCCATATGGGTTACCATATTCCAAAATATTCAGGATCTTCAGGTGTGATGCGCTCATGAGCTCCTCCCAAGGCCTTGGAGTTGAGGTGACTTTATTATGAGCAAAGCTGCGTGTCTTTAGGCAGGTGGCTTCACTTCTGTGTCTCTGGTCCCCTATCTAGAAATCTCATTAGAAAGTTCCTAAAACTATTGTAGTTCAAACATCCTGGGAATATTCAGCTACCAAGCAGACATTAAAAGGAAGAGATATCGCTTTGGCAGCACATATGCTAAAATTGGAACAATACAAAGAAGATTAGCATGGCCCCTCACAAAGGGCTTTTATGAAGTGTTCCATATATATATATATATATATATATATATATATATATATATATATGTAGTTGTTTCCTTTATCAGAAAAGAGCATTTGGTAGCCTGATACATTTCCTGTGCTTCTCTAAATGTTGGGGGAAATTGTCTATGGTCTAAATCAAAACTCATGTTTTAGCTCATATGTTTGAGGATCTTTCTGAGTTTTTTGTTTGTGTGTATAAATAAAAGTCTTATGTAAGTGGTTTTTGTTTTGTTTTTAAACACTCACCAAAACAAAAGCTATAGGTGATAAGCTCATGTTAGAAACATCATCATTCTAAGCAATCTAAGAAATCACTTCCAATTAAATAGAAAGTTTTCCTGAAGTCATAACCTTTTAAGTTAAATAGATAGTTTTGTGGTTAATTGGATAGTATAAAGTAGATATTTTCAAAGCAGTCATATCAGAATCTGTATCTGTTTTTAGTCACAAAATTGTAATTTACTTCCAAAATTCCCCCTCCAAAAAAGTCCTGTCTAGCTGGGCATGGTGGTGCATGCCTATAATCCAAGCACATGGGAAGCTGAAACAGGAAGATCTTGGGAATTCAAGACCAGCCTGGACTACAAAGTGAGTGCAAGGCCAGCCTTGAACTGCATAATGAGACCTTGTCTCAAAAGAAAAAATTCTTATCTCTACCAACAACTTCCCCACCCGAATAAGATAGCAAGCCAAAACTTGGTTTGTTTGAATTTGCTAAGGAAAACTTAACAAGGGAATGTCGAAAATTCCCCAAGACTCATTGCTTCACAGCAAGTTGAAATCTGTGTTGAAAAGTCAGGGTTCACATATGTCTTAAGACTTGGCTCATGGAAACCTACTGAGTGGCTGGAGGTGTTCACAATTTAGGGCTTAAAATAAATGAGAGGACAAACTTATAATCTAAATTATTGACCTGCATGTTGTTTTTTTTACCCCAACTTGTTCCTTACATGTAGGTTCAATCTTTTCAGTATTCCGGTTGCTGTTTTCAGCAGAAGCCAGGAAAACAACTTTGTAGTAGTCAGAATGTTATCCTAATGTATATTGTTTACTTTATTGTAAATAATAGTGAGCAGTGGTCAATAGTTTCATATTCCTTTTTTAAAAAAATGAAGAAAGGATGGACAAGAGGAGGAAACAATAAGAATGTATTTTTCTACCTACAAGAATACAACAAAAACATTAACATAAATAAAAAACAACACACATACTCTGGAATTTTAGTAAGCCCTGCTTTAGTCTCCCTTAAAATACCAATCTGGAGCCTGTTTTCTAACAGAAAAAAATGAATCCAAGGATTTAAACAAGTTTGATTTTTTAAAAAATATGTAAATTATTAATTACACTCTGCTACTTGTCTGGGCTTGGTGTCTGATAGGTTTTTTTCAAGTGCCCCACACATCAAAGAAACAGGTAGAAGGACAAAGGGAAAGGGGTTTTATTTTCTTTGAGGACACAGAGAGAATTTGGGAAGATAAGAAATTCTCTGGAGTTGAACAAAGGGAGGCTGAAGTTTTTATGACCTTTGCCAGGGGTAGAGTTTGAAGGGAAGATCTAGATATACCTGAGAGAGCTGATTGGGGGACCTCCCTGAGGCGCTGGGAAGGGTTGAAGTAAATTATGCCCTGGGCTAAGTTGGAGAAGAAGGGGAAGGTGGTCTTGGGGAATGCACCTTTGTTTTCAGGGCACTGGCCATATTAGATGACCATCATAATCATTTTAGCAATTCATACTAGGGCCAGAATTTGTCAGTTTCTGGGTTACTGCACAGAAGAGAAAACAGCCATATTTTTCTTCCTTTGTAGAAATTCAATCTCCAATGACAGCATTTTTGTGATGGAACTCAGCGAAGTCCAGGAACCAGGTTTTGTTTCCAGAGAACCTGGCCTTCTCTGCAAGATTGTTTTTTATTTGTTTGTTTGTTTGTTTTTTTCCTTGAATGAAAGGAATATATTTCAAATGCTTTTCTCCAAGCCACTATACAGGTGAGATGCAGATCCTAGCTAAACCAGGGCATTACAGAGCAATAGCTAGAAGACTCTTGGGAAAGTGAGTAGTGGATATTCTGCAAACTGGTTTAAGAAAGCAACCTACCTGGGGAATATGCTGTATTTATTATTTTAGGCCAAACCTTAGAAAGTCTCTTATATCAATTGGAGGAGGGGGTCTATCAACCTCTCTGAATGAAGTTAAAATGATTTTGAGCTCCCCAATCCTACAGATGATATAAATCTAGTTCTACTCAGATTACTTCCAACCCTCACATTATAGTTAGAATTGTGTCCATGAAGGTCAATAGAGGATGTATCTAGAATGGATTGGCTACCAACAGGGGAAGCTACATAGGGAATATAATCATAAGATGGATAGTCATCTTTTGTCATTTATTTGTTACAAATAAGCCAAAGTTCTCACTTATACTCAAAGAGAGGGAAACAAAAATGTAGAGATATAGGGATCATAGAAAGCAATCTTTGTGATTCTAAGATTTCATGCATGCCAGGCAAGTACTCTACCACTGGGCTATACCACCAGCCTATGACCAGTGGTCTAAGTTTATCTCCATGTAACAATGTAATAGACAACACTGGTTGCTCTCACACAGTCAGCCCTCCACCTCATTCAAGGGCTGACTCTTTGCTATGATCTGAGTGTGATCAGGAGACTCAACTGAGTGTGATCACATGGCTCCACTGTGGCTCTGGGATGGGAAAAGTGTGCTTAACAAATTCTTCTGTTTCTCATTTCTGAGATGAAATTAAGAAAAGTGATGGGCTCTTCTCATTATTCTTCAGTGTTGAAGTGGAACTTGTCCTTCTGTCTCTGTCTCTCTATCTCTCTATCTCTCTCTGTCTCTCTCTCCTCTCTCTGTCTCTGTCTCTCTCTCTCTCTCTCTCTCTCTCTCTCTCTCTCTCTCTGTCTCTCTCTCTCTCTCTCTCTCTCCAAAGTCCTGTGGAACTTTGATCTACAACAGAACCCTAAACATCTTGCTACCAGCTTGAGGACAGAGCCAGGACTAAAGATGACAGACCAGAAAGACAGAGAGCATTCTTATCTCTGATGTTATCATTTGCTGAATTAACTCTACCTAAAACCTTCTTTGTTTTGCCTTGAGTTAGGTTTGCTTTACTTGCAGTCAAACGCACCATAATCCAGCATGACGCTTTGAGGTCAACTCAACCTGGAACCCAAAGCACCTGAACAGAAAACCTCAGCTCAATCAATGGGCATAGTTTAATCTAGCTGAGTTTTCACTGGCTGCTTTACTGGCAGGAACCAGAAAATAGTGTCATGATTCTGTGCTGTGTAAATTATGTAGTTGCTGCTTGTATCAGGCTTATCCAACTGATTCCAGGGAGATTGCATCCTCTTATGTGAATGGCTCTGGACGTTCTCTACTAATCCAGTGGCAAGATGGTTACTGTAACCACAATGGAAACTAACTATATCAAGTTATGTAAGAAAGTAAATGGCAATTGGCTTAGAATAATTAGCCTTTTCCAAGTCTTTTTTTCTTTCCTTTTCTCTTTTTTTTTCTTTTTGTGGAACCAGGGTTCGAACTCACAACCTTGCACTTGCCAGGCAGGCACTTGTGCCACAGAGCTATCTCCCCAGCCCCACCTTTTCCAAGTGTTAAAAAAAAAAAAAAAGAGAGAGAGAGAGAGACAGAGAAAGGCCAGAGAGATAGCTCTGTGGCACAAGTGCCTGCCTGGCAAGTGTAAGGTCATGAGTTCGAACCCCTGTCCCGCAAAAAAGAGAGAGAGAGAGAGAGAGAGAAATCAATGCTTATTGAGTGGCTCCAAAGCATCTGCAATGTTCTAGGACCCATGTAGCTCCAATAATTTGTAGAAGCTATTTTGCATGCTTTGCTAAAAGAACTCACACTTACTGGAAGATACTACCTACATGGGTGAATGCTGTCATCCAGCATCAACTCTTTCTTCCTTTCAACTATGTTGCTTCATTTTAGGATGTGGCTAACCCAAAATCACTTACTCAGCACTGCAAGGATGCAAAGTGTGTGAATATTCCATGCTACCAATGTCAAAGGCAGCTGGAGTCTTCTAATTCAAAATGAATGGAGGAGATCAAAGCTCACAGGTCACTTTCAGAGACTGTTTCATTTATTGTCCTATTAGCCACATTTCAAAGATTAGATTCTTGAGGTCCAATAATTCTGTATGACTTGTTCAAAACTATTCAGTTACTGCAGCAGATTTGTTCAAGGTAATTGAAACTCTGTTCATTTACTCCATCCCTTCCACCATTAAGCAATCCCTTTCTGCCCACTGTTTGTGTAATAATAGAATACTTTTTGTCAAATGCACACAGAACTTGCAATAACAGAAATACACATGAGTCTATATTTTTACCTGGAACTAAATAAGTATAATGTCCTAAAATAAGGCTTTGTGGATTCTTGAGGAGGATTCTGGGGGCTTGGGGGATGCTAGCTGCTTTTTGGTTCAGGAGAAATGTTATCTCTGCAAACTCATGCAAGAACATTCTGAGGTCAGAAAATGCGAACTATGTGGCACAACCTGTTTGCCGTTTTTGTCTTTACATTAGCAAACTGACAGCAAAATATATTGCAAGTATTATAAAACTCTTCAGTTCAAGTGCCAGAGAGCATTTCCTCTGCTTCCTTCCTAATTCAAATAAAAGAAAAAAACTAATATTTATTGAGGGCTTAGGTAGACAGGTTGCTATATTATTCTGTGATGACTTTCATATGAATTACTTACAATCTTTTGAACTTATTTTCGTGATTGTAGTTGTTGGTGTTTTTTTTAATTAGAAAATGTCTTTAATAATTCATGCCTGCATATAATAAAAAAGTGCAAACAAATTTTAAGGCATCCCTTACCTCTGGGCCCCAGCCCTTCAGTTCTCCTCCCCAGGGGCAATGATTAGGATCAGTTTAAAGGTAATCTGCGCATACACACCACTAATTTTTAGTACATCCAGGAGATCATATGATCCATACTGTTTTAGGTGAGATCATGTTACTTTCTCTTTAGATAGCTACAATACAATTTAGGTATCCAATGAATGCTTGGGTAATTTCTATATTCTTCTCAATGTAACGTTGTGCAGTCTTTGTTCCCATGCTGATGCCTTTACCTATGTTTGCAGGTCCAGCTGAAGATAAAGTTGGTAGAATTGCTGAACCAAAAGAAAAGCATATTTTCACTTTAACAACTATAACCCAAGTGCTTTCCAGGAACTAAATGCATGTTTGATTTCCTCAAGCTATGGCAAATAAGTCTGTCTCTCCCCACAGACTCTCCAGCTCAAAGTGGTATCAAGCTTCAAATCTCAGCCCATCTGATTGGTACAAAAGGCATCTCTCGTAGTTTCGATTGCATTTTTCTCATTATGAGGTTGAGCAGCAGACGGTCTCTTTAAAAATCTTATTCTGCTCCTCATTTTAATCTTTAAATACTCTAAATCCTTTTAGAAGCAGGTAAGGTCAGATTTTAAATCTGGCTGGATTTGCATAATGGGTTTATGAAAGGAATAGGGAGTTAGTTAAAAGGAGGATCATGCTAAATCAAAGTCCTCTCTCCTGGGGCCCTCAGGCCATCCCTGATCTCTCCCTTTCCAGGGTGTGTCCAGGGCTGCTCTTGCCCTGTGCACCCACACAGCATCCCTTGGCCACTCCCCAGTCTGGGAAGTCAGGCCTCAGGAACTGTGCAGAACCTGAAGCTCAGTGATCAGATTGGTTGATAGGTGGAGACTGTGACACAGAGCAGTAGAGAAGTGAGCAGTGGGTGAGAGGTCCTCCAGAATGCCATCCCAGGGCAAACCGCCAGCATCATCTGATGGAGTCAAGCCACTTTGAGAGACCACCCCAATCCAGGCCAGGGGAGTAGCATCTCACTTCTGGATTTTTTTCTCATCACAACTTATCCCCGCTGCTATTTCATTCCACCTTCTGCCATCTGCCAGTTAGATGGGAATTATTAGAGCACTTTTTCCAGATGAGGAAACTGAAACCCAGAGAGCTTTGGCAACCTGCCCAGCATCACATAGTGAGTGAATGAAAGAGCTAATCCAGGCCTGTCTGTCTCCTAGGCAAGATTTACAGCTGCCTCTTAAGGGTAGATGCAGGGCTCTGGTTCATCTCTGTTCTGTGATTCTAATCTAGGGGAGGCTTCCCGGGCCACCTGGCAGAGGCCTAATCAACCAACCAGAATCTCATGGTGCAAAGATATAGCCTGAACCTTTTCTGCCCTAGGACTTTCATATCAAATGTGCACCTGTGTACTCACAGCAACTGGGACATGGGGGTCCGTGATGCTGCTGTAATTGAAAATAGAGCTAACACTGGAATCCCAGATGTTCTGGCTCTGATTTTGTTTTTAAAAAATAGGGTCTTACTATGCAGTTTAGGCTGGCCTTGAGCTCACTTTGTATCCCAGACTAGTCCTGAATTCACAGTGAGCCTCCTGCCTCAGCCTCCCCACTGCTAGAATTGTAGGCATGTACCACCATGCCTGGCCACTGATTCCAAGTTTAATTCTTCTTCTTTACCTACCCCCACCCTCAAGACATCCAGAAGTTTTTCTAATAAAAGAGGATTGGACCAGGTGTGGTCACCATTGCCTGTAATCCCAGTATTCTAGGATTGCCAAGAACTTGAGAATTACCTGGGCTATAGAGTTCAAAGCAAGCATGCATAGTGAGACCTTGCTTAAAAAAAAAAAAAAAAAAAAAAAAAAAAAAAAAAAAAAAAAAAAAAAAAAAAAAAAAAAAAAAAAAAAAAAAAAAAAAAAACACCTAAATAACTGAATAACTAAAAGAGAGTAGGTTCGTACAGCGCATGAGCTCCACAGCTACTAGCCATTGCACCTCTCTTTCCAAGGGAGAGAGGCGGGGTACTGTTATCTGCCCAGGGAAAGTGAGTTTGAAGACCTCACACTCCATCTGGAGTTTATCAGCTTCTTTCTCTGGGTAGGATTACAGTCAACAATTATCTACAGATCTGGAGCCAGCAGGGACTTTGAAGGCCCCATTTGCCAACGGGGGAGGGGCAGGAGACACAGGAGATGAAAAAGCAGTCCAGGCATCTTATCTTCCTGCTGAAGTCACACAGGCTGGCCTGGAAGGGAGGAGTGCTCCTCTGTCTGCAGGGCAGACAGTTCCTGGGTCTGGCTGGTGACGAGAAGTGCAAGGGTACCTGGTGAAGGCTCCCCATGACCCTCTCCCTACCACTCTCCTTCATCATATATTCAATCATTCATTCATTCCTGTATTCATTTCTTCACTTCAGTCATTTGCTTTCTGATTTGTCACTTGTCAGGTCATAAGAGCTATGATGTTTGAGCAGTCAGTCAAAGCCAAGGTAGAGGTCCATTTAATCTTTATAATGATGATCTGACAGAGACCCCCAAATTCACCCATTTTTCAGATGAAGCAAATGAAGTACCCAGAGGCTACGCAAAAGAATCGAGTCAGGTTCATGCAACTAGTTATTGGTCATGCCTGAATATTTTACATCTTCATGAATCCATTTTCATTTCATAATTCATTCACTTATTCAATGTTAAATAGTCCCATCACTCATCTTAAAGTTATTTCCCTTTCTTATGCATTTCTTTTATCCTGCCCTTTCTTCCTCCTCTCTCTTTTTTGCTATAGCCATGTACTGCTGGCTAGGTTCCCTTTCCTCAGACCAGAAAGAGGTGAGAGACTCCTGCCAGAGGACTTCTGGGAAGGAAGAAAGGAGACCGCTTCATGCCTAGGCTCTAGAAGGGGCCCATAGGTCTGTCTGCACATCCCAGGGGCCTTTGTCTTTACATTGCTCATCATTCTTAGCTTGTGGAGTGTCAACCAGGCAAGTCTTCGCATTCAGTTGAGAGAATTACTTCACACTCAGGTAAGAGAACCTAAGTGCCTTGGAACCTTAGTGGCTTACACTTTGTGCTGCTAAGCAATGCTCTTTGACACTATTGATATGGCTTTTATACCTTTGATGAACATCAGTGAGGCCTAGCCACAGGCTGCCCCTGGGACTACCCCTCTGCGGAGACCTGATGATCTCCTCTACCTCCAGCTGTCTAACACAGCATGCCTTCCTCTGTTGTAGGTCTTTTATTCCTAGATGCAAGGATTTGGCATCAAAGACTCTATTTTGCAACCCATTGCTTCCTATCCAATCTTTTGTTCACCTCTTTTCATAGCACCTAATACAGGACTGATGTAGATGAAATACTACTAAACACAGGATGGAATGGTACACCATCATTCCCTGTGATGTTCAAGGTCAATTCGCCCACTGTGCTATAAATGTTGTGCCTGCAGTAATCTACCGTTACACCATTCTCACTGTTATCCAGGACATTATCTCTGCCCTTGTAGGTGAAGGCATAGCCTGCAGTCTCCTTGCATTGTAGTCGCAGGTAGATGTATGATCTTGACTAGGTCATTAAGGTATCTCTCCCAGACTTGGACTCACAAACCAACAGACAGAAAAAGGTTGATGCTATCCAGCAGTGTTGCCTTTCTGGATGCCCAGAATGCCTGCATTTTCTGATTCCGGTTTCCTATCTATCCTATGAGCTGGTCAGCATCCTTTCAGTACATAGCTCTTTTGCCTTAGACTCTGAAAGTTTGTTTCCATGCTTACAAGTAGAGAATCTGGCCTGGTAACAGGACCAGTAATTAGAGCCTGACCAGAAATGCTCCCTCTGCCTTAGTTGTCTAGTCTCGCTCATTGACTTTTTTGGCAATGAGCTTCCCTGATCTATCCCCCTTCTGTCCTATGACAACACTGGCCCTCCTCATGTCCCAGAACCAAGGAGATGCAGTGCACTTCCTCCCCTACTTGTCTTTCTCATTAGCACTGGAAGCACAGGCTGGTGTTTCTCCTTTTTTGTATCTATTGACCTATACCATGAATGTGGAATAGGCGTGTGAAGAGTTGAATTGAATTTTCCATTTCATTGCAGTCTGGATTTCCCAAACTTGTCAGCATTTTTTTTTTATCTCAGCAACACCTGAAAATAGATCTTTAGGTGGATTCTACATTTTACTCATGTTTCTTTTGTCCTTGTCACGTGTTCTAGAATTCAGCCTACATTACTCACTACTGGAATCACTCTACTTTATGTATGTATTTCTCTCCTATCTCTGCATCTTCATACTTGGTACTCTCTGTGGAATCTGATGCATCTGAGCCTGTAAAAAATAAAGGGGAAAATAAGCAGTGACGTTAGAGGGAAGTTGAACGGTTCATATTTTGCTGAAGAATGAAGCTACATAGAGACATATCTCATCAGCGTGAATTTTCTACTGGGCAAGTACAGTTTCTAAGAGCCCCCTATTATTCCATTAGCCTTCACAACAAGTTTTGGGGGTAAATGGGTTGTCACCCCTATTGCACAGTTTAGGAAACTGAAATTTTAAGAATGAATTGCCCAGTCTGGGGGTGTAGCTCAGTGGTACAGTTCTCCCAGGATTCAACTCATGTCACCACAAAGCAAAACAGTAGTGAATTTCTCAAAAGGGCACTGCTAGGGCATAATAAGCCCAGTGTATGACATCTGGAGGCCCTCCAGGTACAGGGTCAGTGTTATTCATTGTGATTTCTTTGTTTCACTTAAGCCTCTGAGTGCCTCTGTCATGCAGTAGAAGAAGCTGAGGCTCAGCGAGGTGGAGAGGTTCACCCAAGGTCAAAAACTGAGAAGATGAATGGACCCCAATCCAAGCTGTGTTTGTCCCACTCCTCCAGGACACCACCCCAAATGGGAGCCATATTTTTGCAAAGATCTGAAATTACAGCCTTTTCCCTGAGGTAATTAGTGTACACGCTCTCTTCTTGCTACTCTGTTCAGATTCTCAGTAAAGATTTGCAACTCCACCCAGCCTGAAACTACATCAGGAGAATGTCAGGTTAATCTGGCCTAAGGTTCATACAGAGTTCTACAGAATCCCGAGAAGGTGACAGACTCTCCGTGGTTGGAGAATGAGTCATGCACATACCTTGAGGACTCTGACAGAACTAGCTTCAGAAGACACAGACTCGGGTAACTGTGAAGCTACACAGAGCTCAAGGGTGACCAAACTTGAGGTTAAGCTCCCATGCTTTGGAGGAGGAGCCACTGAGTTAGAATCCTGCATAGCCTCTCCCAGCTGGGTCTGGGCAGAAAATTTCACCAAGTTCATTAAATGGGTATAATGGAGGTGAACCTCCCAGAATTGCTGGAGCTTTGAATATAAATATGCCCTATCACTTATCTTACGAGGCAATCCAGTGTGCTCAAAGGGTAATTGTTACAAAGGAGTTATCAGCAAAGAATTAAGAAAAATCAGTGGTGGAAACTGAATTGCATCTTACAGAACATGGTCTGTGAATGTAGGGCATGGTGAGAGGACGTGACAGAGCAAGGGAAGCACAGAGACAGGACCTGGGCCGAGCAGGACATAGCTAGGATCAGAGCAAGGATCCCAAGTGAAGGCGAGTGGGGAAAGAAAAACACCGTTGGCAAGTTGTACCTCGGCTTCCTCTCAGAGGTGCTTGAGGTCACTCTCAAGTGTGCTGTATTTGGTTGCCCAGACCCGGATCAGTGGAGCTTCAACCATTCATGCTGGTTGTGAATATTAAGATTGTCATATCTGCTTGCCAGTTACATACTTATTGCTTAATATTTTTCTCTTTCTTTCTTTCTTTTGCATATGTGTGTGTGTGTGTGTGTGTGTGTGTGTGTGTGTGTGTGTAATCGAGGATTGAAATCAGGCCTTGCACTTGCCAGGCAAGCACTCATTCCACTGAGCTATCTCCCCAGCCCAATATTTTTCTTTAAGATAAGCCCACCACTTTTATTATTTTCCAACAATAAAAGCATCTGTTCTAAAGAAAAGGTTTTTTCCAAAAATATAATGGAGGGCCTGAGGTCATGTAGCTCAGTGGTAGTGCACTTACTTAGCCTGAGCCAAAAATGAAAGCAAAACAAGAGAGAAAGAAAGAAAGAAAGAAAGAGAGAGAGAAAGCAGGAAGGAAGACAAAGAAAGAAAGACAGAAAGAAAGAAAGAAAGAAAGAAAGAAAGAAAGAAAGAAAGAAAGAAAGAAAGAGAAAGAAAGAGAGAAAGAAGGAAAGAAAGAAAGAAAGAAAGAAAGAAAGAAAGAAAGAAAGAAAGAAAGAAAGAAAATGACACTGTCATGGTTAGAGACAGTTAAGGTGAAAAACGTTTAATTCTCAATCCTGGCCCAGCAAACTTCAATAAAACTCTATATTTGCAAGTTTTGAAGAAGGTACAGTATTAATGACAAAGTAGCAACAACTTTGACTTCTTCCTTAGGCCAAAAGAGAATCCAGAAGGGATGTTAACTACACCTCTACATTCCCATTCCTGCAGAAGAGGGTGAGAGGCTTTTCAAGCAGTCTGAGAAACTGAGTCAAAAAGAAAATTGAGGCTGAGAAGGAGGAGCAGGGAAGTAGACTAGAGCCCGAGCCCCATCTTATTCACATCATAGGGCCCAGTTGGCCCTGAAGCCTCCCTGGCCCCGCACCTAGGTCCTACTTTCACTCTGGCTCCCCACTGCTCTCAGAACAGTGACATGGCAGATCTTGTGAGTTACACGCCTGCTGAAAGTCATTCTGCCCTTCTGATTCCATCTGTACTCTCGGAGGCATTATCACTAACTCCTTAATAGTTTCTCAGGCCAAAACATTGCACTGGGTTAGAGAACAAAGAATGGGCAGGGTCTGGTGCTGATTCACAGTGAGATTCCAGGTAAACCTCAAAGCCCCTGAAAGCAGTACAAGACTCAGTTTTCCTCCTTTACGCTGTCCAAGGCAACAGCTCCTAAGTACTATCTGCACGTTATTATACTGTGGCTCATAGTTAACAGCAATCTGTATTCATTCATTCATTCATTCATTCATTCATTCATTCATTCATTCATCTGTTCACTCTATGGATGTCCACTGCATGTTTACTATGTGCCAAGTGGCAGTGCAAGGTGAGGAAATGGCACTAAGGCCCTTGCTCTGCATGCGGAGACAGGCAACAAGCTCAGAAACAGGGAATAAATGAGGCCAGGTGAGGCCATGGAAAAAGCAACATGGCTGCAGTGCAATATGATTTGACCTAAGGACAACCTTAGGTCAGATAGATCTTCACCTCTGGTGTGGCGACTTGTGAACGAGACCCGAATGCCAAGAAGGAAGCAGTCAGTAGAATGTTCTGGAAGCAGGACCTTTTTTGTTGCAACAAGGCAGGAAGATTTCTGTATTTTTGGCAGAGAGAGCAATAAGAGAATAACGATGCTCTGATACAGGAAACCTGAGACTACACAGAGGCAGGAGCTGGGAGTCAGGGCTACGTTGGCCATGCTGGGTTTGCAGTGTGCTTAGTTGCTCTGATGCAGTCATGCTCCTCTCAACAAACTCGGTGCACGGTGAGAATTATTAGTATTTACTATGTGGCAAAGTGGAGCCTGCAGTGCAGGAAGACTACCAAGATAGTTAGAGGCAGTGTTGGGTTATGTGTCCACTTTTGAGAATGTCAGTGCCACCCTGACCTTGCTGTCCCCATGATATGGCAGTGTTCACAGCAGGCAATGCGAGAACCCATGAGGCAATTCTAGCACTTCACTGTGCTTTGTTTGTTCTCTGTGTGTTTAGACAACACTGTTTTAAGCCAGTGGTAAACTCTTCCTTTTTTGGACCAGGAATTGAAATGAGGATAGTGATGAAATCTTAAAGATGACCCACAAATTTGGCTCACTCACCTTTGAAAATATTAAAACTAGGGTAACAGCAGGGTCATAGTTTTAACACTAATGATGGACCAGAATGCCGCCTCAGTGTTTGTTAGCTGGGTCAGGACTCTCTTCCTCCCCAGCCCCCACCTCTCCAGAGCTCACTCCAGGCACCTCACTCTTTTATGTGACCTTGTTGACCCCTGCATTTGATTTCCAGACTTGTGCTCTGCAATATGTGAGAAGACTCCCAGGGCCCAGCCAGAAAAGAGTGACCAGAGGAATTGAGTTACAGCTCCTGGCTGGAACACTCTGCTGCCATTCTGATACAATCACTTAATCACTTTCGGCAAACAGTAGGAAATGTTTGTAAGGGCTCGTACAAGACCACGGTTAGGAGGTCGAGCCTTGGTCTTAGTACACATTCTACCAAGTCTCAGCTGTGTGGGCAAGTGCTCCAACTTCAGCTACCTTCTCTGAAAATGAAAATTAAGGGGGTTTGTCAGGTAGCTCAGTTGGTTAAAGTACATGATTCCACAAACTCTCTCAGGTGCCAGGGACCACAATTCGATCCCCACCCCAAAATGGAGCATGAGACCTGCCCTTAAGGCAGCTTCAGCCAAGCAAAAAAAAAAAAAATCATATCTACCTATGTATGATCATACATAAAAAGGAGAAAGGAAAAAACATAATTTAGCTAATGTGCTTCTTGGAGAGGAGCTTGTTTCATGGTGAGTATCCAACAGGTAGAGCTATGGTGATTATTCCACAGGAGATAGTAAATGAATCAACCTTCAGGGAGGGGAAAGAGAAAGAGAGAGACACAGAGAGAGAGAGAGAGAGAGAGACAGACAGACAGACAGACAGACAGACAGACAGACAGAGACAGCGA
The DNA here is from genome assembly GCA_004027915.1 of Capromys pilorides. Lineage (NCBI taxonomy): Eukaryota > Metazoa > Chordata > Mammalia > Rodentia > Capromyidae > Capromys > Capromys pilorides. Next base: position 19,311 of record PVKN010002980.1, read on the forward strand.
CAGAGAGAGACAGACAGACAAAGAAGAGAGAGATAGAGGGACAGAGACAGAGAGACAGAAAGAAAAACAGAAACAGAGAGAGACCAAAACAGAGACAGAATGGAAGAGGGCAGAAGGTGCTGGTGACTGGCTGCACTTCATCAGCTCTTTCATGCTAATGGCAGTGCTTCTGGTGTGATTGGTCTTGAACTGTCATTTCTTTCTGCTTGATGAGAGCACCTTTTCAGGGTGCCTCTCCATCTTTTTCCAAATACAATGGCACATCCTGGAAGGAAACATTTTCATACTGGGTCCCTAAACATTTAGGTTCTTGTCAAATTCTATTTCAAATCTGAAAGCCCTCAGTGTCTTCTACAGATGCCCAATGTGAGGCAGCTTCCTCCATCCCTAATCCAAAACAGCAATGGAGAAAGAAGCTGGGCACAGCTGCAGATCGACGCCTTTAGGAGTGGCCTTACACAAGGCCAACATGTACTTGCTTCAATTACTAATTTGGCTTTGCAATTTAGAAGCAAATAGGAAGCCAGTGATAATTTTATAGCAATATTCATTTAGAAACATTGGTTCTTTTTCAAGTCGTCGTCCCTGGGATGGCTTCCACTCAGTCCCTAGTCAGCTCCTGCACAGAAGCATCTGTTGCAGGGTGACTATTCCAACAGGCTGTCCACTCTCCAGACCCTCCTCCCCGTGTCCACCTGCACCCCGTGACCAGTGCTTCCAGCCTCAGAGGCTGACTCTGTCACCAACAAGGCGACCTCCATCCTCCTGGCATGACAGGGGCACAGGAGAGATTTCTCTTCATTTTCTGGGTGTGTGTATTCGTGCTCACCACAAAAGAACCACTCAGCAGTGCTTTTTCAAGCTGAGCTTTCAAAGGCTTATTTGCCATGACACCCAGCACTTGTAATTTGAGGTCATACCCCGAGGAAGAATTGCTAAATCTGTGTAAAATGTCTCTGACTCCCTTTCGCTACAGATTCTGTCAGATTATCTCTTTAAGAATTCTAAACCCATGTTGTTTGAGGTGGTTTTAGGTGAATGTACATTCCCTGAACATTGCTTTGTTGTTCAATACACAGCAATTGACAGAGTTCCCTGCAAAGTGAGGCACTTTGTAAGAGCTCAGTGTGGAAGACGAGTCTCTCTTTCCAAGGGATAATTCTGTGAGGGAGAAAGTGTGCCCTGCTCCTGTGTGTTTCCATGTGGCTGAGGGTCAGAGCATCTGGTGGTGCCCAGGTGCTCCCTGCTCTCACTGTCATCCTCCCTGGGGAATGCTCTAGGGCCAAGGGGCAGAGATGGGGGAGCCGGTTCATGACGGAACAGGAGTGGAACCTGGGCTTGCTGACCTCAACTCATATCCTCCCTGTTGGCTGTGTTTACCCATATGCACATGAGAGTACAAGCATTGGGTTCTGTTCACAAAAAAACAGACAGGTCAAACTGCACAGGCCGGCACAGCTGCTAACAGAGGCTGGCAGCTAGTAGACAACCTTCAGGTGAAGAGGGACACAGGAACATGTCACAGTTACACACATAAACAGGCTCGAGGGAAGTTCTCTCTGTGGTACATATGCACATACACACACACACACACACACACACACACACACATTGTCAAAACACACAAAGGAGACTGGATCAAGAGTTTCCAACTCTTTCCCACCATATTTTCCATAATACTCGTGTATCTTCCCTTATCCGTTCTCCTAATGGAAAAATTTCCCTGTCACTCCTTTTTTAATTTTTTTTTCCATTTCTAGAAATTGGGGGCCAGCCAAATAGTTCAGTGACTTAAAGCACCTTTAAGTAGGTGCAGTGGCTGGGGGTTTGATCCCCAGGCCTACTGTGCCGGCCCTACCCCTGCGTCACACTGGGAGAACAACTGAGCCTGGGTGTGGTGGCATGGGCCTGTAATCCCAGCTCTTGGGAGGCTTAAACAGGTGGATCACTATGAGTCTGATCTAATAGTGAGACCCTGAATATCCTATGGACCCTTCCCTAAAGTACAAAAGACAGAAAGACAGAAAGACAGAAAGACAGAAAGAAAGCAAGAAAGCAAGAAAGCAAGAAAGCAAGAAAGCAAGAAAGCAAGAAAGCAAGAAAGCAAGAAAGCAAGAAAGCAAGAAAGCAAGAAAGCAAGAAAGCAAGAAAGCAAGAAAGCAAGAAAGAAAGAAAGAAAGAAAGAAAGAAAGAAAGAAAGAAAGAAAGAAATTTGATCTAGGATTGCTCTACCACTGAAGTATATCCCTTGCCCTTTTCATGTTGCTTTGATTTATTTTGATTTTTGAGACAAGGTCTTACTATGTAGTTTAGACTGGGAACTGCTTACATAACCTTGGATGACCTTGAACTTGCAGTGGTCCTCCTGTTTCAGGCTGCTGAGTGCTGGGATTACAGGTGTACACTGCCATATCTGGCTTATATTTTGTTGTGAGACAAAGTCTCCCTAAAGTTGTCCAGGCTGATCTCAAAGTTGAGAGTGTCCTGCCTCAGCCTCTGCAGTAGCTACAGTACCTGGCTTCTATTCTAGTCCCAAAATTAACTTATCAGGCTTATTTGGATATGAAAGTGTGAAAACCCTGCACACCTCCAGGAAAGAGGAGCTGTTCTGAGCTGGGACAATGCGGATGAAGCAGGAGTGAGGAGAAAATGGTGACTTTCCTACAGAAATGCAGTCTGACACCAAGATCTCAGGGATCTGGACTTGAGTCCCTGCCGGTCTGAGGTGGTCAAAGTTAGAGACACACACAGGGACTCCACACATATCCTATTCCTCATGCCACCCCTATACATGGATCCAGGTGATTTGGCTAAAAGACATCCTTGCCACAAGTTGATTGACCTGATAGCTGAGCACGTGGCCATTGGAGAGAAATGGACATCCCTGCCTCTCAGGCATTGACTGAGGTGCCTCAGCGGGTGGTTTGACAACTGCAACAATCTCAAGGTGCTTTATGGGCTATTTCTTCTTCTAGGGGAAAGACTTTCTTAATTGTAATGCATTTTTGGAAATCGTTCCTCCTTATGTTAGTTGTGGCTGATATTAAGTTCAGACTTAAATCACCTGATTCATGCACTCAAGCATACATGCATTCAACAAGCGCTTCTGGAAGGTCCACTAAGTTCTCCTGAGGTCAGGATGGATTCATGGGTGCAGATGAGGCTGACACACTCTCCCCTTGGGAGCACACAGCTGTGTCAAAGAGAGGAGCATAGAGCAGGTATATGAATAAAGAATGTCACATAGTAAATGTCATGAATGAAAGTGAGAGATAAAGAAGATGAGACCTCAGGCAGCAAGAATAAATTATTAAAAGCATATTAGAAATAAAAAAACACTGGAAAACTTGGGGGGACAAAACAGGAATGGGTTGCTAAGAGAAAGATAAATTTCCCCTCAATATTTCAACTGCTAACTAGTGGACATATACATTTTTAATAAAATTTTCCTCTGCTTAAATTACTGTTAGCCATTCAGCTTTCTCCCAAGCTGCATATTTGCTCAAATTGACGTTGGCCAAATAGTTATTGGACTGAAGCCCGGGAAGATTACTGTCATGCATTGGGCTATGCTGCTGTTTTGCATGATTACTGTTGATGTAGCCATGAAGCATGCACATTGGCCTCATTATGGAACTGCTTTTAACTGATCTCCCCGACAGTACCTGGACATTGTCTTCCCTATCTGATTGACACAGACTCAGCAAGTCTGAGGGATAAAGAGATCAAGGGAGTGTGGCTAGAGAAGGACAGAGGCAGAATGTGAGGCCAGACCAGTCTAAGGCCCTGTGTCTGAGCTCTGTCATTGCCACACTAGCAGGCAGACAAAGCCAGCGCATCATGTAGTAAGTGTCCAGAAAAACACTGATCATTCCTTGGCTCCTCCCCCAAGAACATTAGTTTATTTATTTGTTTGTTCATTTATTTTATGGCTGGCTCATCCTGCCCTGGTGGTGGGGCTGGCGCATCATGTGGTACCGGGGATCGAATCGCAGTCCCTGCAGTTGCCTGAGCTTACCTAAGCAGGCACTTTAGACCACTGAACCACCTCACCGGCCCTCCCCTAAGAACATTAATTGATGGTAAAAGAGAGCTAATTCCAGCCTTACAATACAATCTTCAGATTCCTTTACCTTGAGGCACAGAAGCTATGTCTAGAAGTGGAACTTCAATTTCTACATCTAGTAAGCAATTTGTCTGTATTTAAAGGTCATTGTAATAGCACTGAAATGGTCATGGAGATTGTGTGTCAGCAATGGGAAGTACTAAGGTTAAATAGAAAGGACAAACAAGAAAGAAGCAAGAATGCTCAGAGGCTGTTCTGAGGAGACAGAGGTACTTATTCGCTGCCCACAGAAAAACCAGTTGAGAGGTGGATTCAAAATCCACCCACTGCAGATGGAAATAATAGCCTGACAGAATATACCTATGGAGGGAGAGCCTCTGGACACCAGGCAGGGCATTGGAGCATGGCACCTGCTGGGCAAAAGAAGAAGCACCTCAGTGGGGGCCCTTCTGCCAGTCCATCCGCATTGTCACATCTGTCACGTACTCACTTGTTTTTTGGCTTCCCATGAGGACGTGTTAGGCGCAGCCTCACTCTGAGAGAGGACCCTGTGCCCAAGGAACAAGTGGTCTAACAAGGGGGAGAGTCTGCACACAGGATTACAGTTCCAAGTCCTTGCAGATGTGGCAACTTACCCAGGGGATATTGGAAGTGAATGAAAATTACATCACTTATTGCTTTGTTTAGTGGTAACAGGAACAAAATTTTACCTGTCTCAGAGAAAACAAAAGTCTTCTCTTTGGGGACTGTGAGAGTAGCAGTGGGAATGTGGTGGTTTCTTCAAGGTTAAGGGCAGAGGAATTGAGGTCAGGGAAGGTGTTCGCTCAGCAGAGATCAGCGCTTAAGAACAGGGGCAGCCACTGTGAACTGCAACTGAGTAACAAGAGCAGTGGATGCCACTCCAGTCCTGCCCCTGGGGAGCACTGAGAGAGCAATTCAGACTGGGCACGGTGGCGTGGGTCTGTAATCCCAGCTCTAGGGAGGCCGGAAATAGGCGAATCACTTTGAGTCCAATCTAGTAGTGAGACCCTGAACACCCAGTAAACATTTCCCTAAAATACAAAAATGAAAACAAAACAACAACAACAAAAACAGCAATAAGAGGGGAAAGGAGAGTCAAGCTGAGGCCTCGGCAGCTGTGCGGGCCCTCCTGCAGATTTCACAACCCAGGCCAGCTCCCATGGCACCTACAGCTTGCTCTCTAAAAAAGCTGAGCTTGCAAAGCAGTTATGCCCAGTGCTCAGGGATCTCTACTTGGTGTCAGACGTTTAAAATATTTCAGCTTTGGTGAAATAGATGTATTGCTCGCACACTGATCTTCATCTTGAAATGGCCAAAGGCTCAGGCAGCCTTTTCTCCAAGCAGAAGGTCTGTTTATGCATTCCGTGAGTGATCCGCTCACTGAGCCAGTACTTACTTATAGAGTATATACCGTGTGCGAAGTGGGAGTGAAGTCTATAGCAGGAAGGAGACATGGCATCCAGGCTGGAACAGCAGCCTCTGAAGCCTATACCAATACAATCCAGATGGCATGGGCAACTGCGCGGTGTAGAATCTGAGGAGCTGGCCTTCAACCCTAGCATGGTAGTCTTTATCCCCTAGAAGTCTGAGTTTGAATTGCACTTCTATCATTTCCTCTTCTAGGAACATAGAAAAGTCATTCCAGCCCTGAGTTTTAATTATTCCTCTCATAGCAGAGAAATGTTCCAACTCTCAAGATATGGCGAGGAACACTGATGTGAGCTCTATACAGAGAAGACCATGTAAGGCTGCTACCACTACCTGGGTGTGACATTGTATTTTGCCAGCTGTATTCCCTGAGCCACTCTACACCTCTGTTGCTGTGTTCTAAAATCAAGCTATAGACTAAGCCCTAATATAATAGTTAAAAGGATAATTTTTAAATGATTTTTGAATAACAATAATATTCAAAATTTGGATAAGCAATGAACATATGATAGCACATACCTCAATACTGGAAGATAAAATTTTGCAGATCCCCTTCTCCTTTAGACTGGAAAGGGGTAGGACACTTTCGCTTCTCTCCTTGTAAATTCTCCCAGGGTAACGCCTGTATCGACTGTGTACCAGGCATTATGTCCAATGCATTCACTTGTTCTCTTGTTCAATCTTTGTGGCATCCTGTGTCATTGTCCCTGTTTGGCAGGTGGTGAAACAGTGGCCCACACAGTTGACAAAGTCTGCCCAAAGTTGCACAACTAACAAGCTGAGACCACATCCAGATCTATTTGACTCAAGACTCTGCACTTGGTGCTGTCCATCACTGATGACCCACAGGGAACATGCGGGTGAGACTTCCGGCTGCCATCCACTCAGGGAAGCCAGCATCCCCCACGTGCAGCTGCCCTCTCAGTGCTCGTTTTGGTCACCTCTTTTTTATTTAATTTTAAAATCTTCTATTTATTTATTTGGTACAGGGTCTTGCTACATAGCTCAGACTACTGGTGATCCTCCTGTCTCAGCCTCCCCAGTGGTGAGATTACAGATGTGTGTCATTACGCCCAGTTCTGGGGCCAGATATGGCATATAGTACCAGGGGATCAAAAGTGGGTCCTTGCACTTGCCAGGCAGGCATAGAGCCCACCAAGCTATCTCCTCAGCCCTCTGCCACCTTCTAAGGAGCAAGCAGTGAGTGAGGCAGTGGGCATTTGCCCCTTTCAGTCCCATCCCTACTGAATAATCCTTCCCAAAGTCTGGAGAAATATGTAATTCAGCTTCCTTCTGAGACTGGGTATTCAGATTTAGCAAAAAAACTCAGATTTAATGAAGTGCTCAGGTAAGTTTTCATTTCAGAAAAGAAAAGATTTTTTTTTTTTTAGTTTAAGTATCCCCTTTGCACTATCCAAGGACAGCCTGCATTTGATTTTCCCCAGCAGTCTTGCTCTGAGCTGCCTTCCAAGTCCAACTGGGGGTGCAACACCAGTTAAGACAGGGCAGGGACAGAGGCAAGTGGAGCCAGAGGTCTCTGGGAAACTTCACCCAAGCCTGTCAGGAGTTTCTACCTTCACACTAATCCTTTCTTATTCCGGCTTTGAGAGTGTCCAGATTCACACCTGCTTCCCAGGAGGAAGTGCAAGAGAACTGCTTAAATTGAGAGCCCATTTTGCTTTTCTCTCCCTTCCACCAGGAGTAGCAGTGAACCCAGGCCCCAGCAAGAGCTGCCCAGTGCTGTTTGCCAAGAGCCTGGTGTACAAGGAAAGGAGTGGGAATCCAATCCAGGCTCCACTGGCTATGAGATGGAGCTTCACTCTGCAGGAGGGCTTGCACAGAGACGCAGGAGCTCTGATGTTCAAGGAGACAGGCGAGGGAGTGGGAAGAAGCCTCCGGGTGCCAGAGAAGCCACTCAGGCTGGGCCTGTAGACTCTACCCTACTCCAAGGGAGAGTCACTGAAGGACTCTGAGTGAGGAGTGACCCAGGTGGCAGTGATTTAATTTGGATTTTATTTGATTACTAGGAAGAATGAAATATTCATCTGTTTCATGCTCTGTTTTTCTCACTGATTATAAAAACCCTGTACATGGAAGGGATTTAGTGTCATGCTACTATTTGTAAAGTTCTACGATTGTGTTTTTAACTATACAGTTTTTATTTTATTTGTTTATTTATTCACTTATTTATTGTATTTTGGGGAAGGGTCTACAAGGTGTTCAGGATCTCACTACCAGATCAGATTCATAGTGATCCATCTGTTTACAGCCTCCCAAGAGCTGGAATTATAGACACACCACCATGCCCAGTCTCAATTACCATGTCAGTGTGCCTGGGGGCTGGGGCCAGCACGGCAGGCCCAGTGATTGAACCCCCAGCTCCTGCACTTGCTTACAGGTGCTTTAATCCACTGAACTATTTGGCCAACCCTATATGGTTTTTAAAGGAAAAAATAGTTTTAAGCTTGCAATATCTGTGTTTGTGTGTGTATGTATGTGTGTGTGTGTGTGTGTGTGTGTGTGTGTGTGTGTGTTTTGCTGGTAATCAAACCCAGATCCTAACACATCCTAGGCCAGTGCTCCACCCCAAGCTATGCTCCAGAGAATTGTGGGTGCCTCTATTGTCTTTGTCTTAAGAATACATTTCCTAACCTGAGGTGAGATTAATTTAGATATATTATTGAGTGAAACATAAAAATACATATATAATCTAAGCGAAAATAATAGCATCTAACTTTTGTGTTTGTTTACTCTTAATGCTGTCATCCACCTATTTATGTTGAAGGATGGGAAAATGGTAATCTCTCTCTTCTCCTCAAATGCGTTTCCCCAGTGCCTTTCACTAGCTCTGTGTCTCTCCCGCTGTGTGTGATGCTCCTTATCCCGCCCCAGGTTTCAGATGTCCAAGTATCCAGTTTAGGTTTACTCCGTTCCTATATTCCAACCCTGTGCCATTTTCATCAGTGTAGCTTAGGAATGAATGCATAACACAAGTGCCAGCTCGCTCATTCTTGTTTCATAAAATCTCTTGCTATTCTTCGAATTAAATTTGTAATCACCTTGTTGAGTTTTAATAAAATCGCCCTGAGATTTTCAATTCAAGTAATTTGAAAGGATTGTGATTTTCCCAAAAGGTTAGCCTTTCCATTCAGGAATGAGCCGCATACCCAATTTATTCTTTTAATTGTTTGTTAGTTTATTTTTACAACTAATGACATTCATTTTCTTTTCTTTTCTTTTGACACAGGGTCTTGCTATATAGTTCAAGTTGAAGGCACAGGCTGGCCTCAAACTCACTGTGATCCTCCTGTCTCAGCCTCCCAAGTGCTAGGATTACAGAAGTATGCCATCATGCCTGGTCTCAGCGATCAGCATAGGACACTCAGGGGCGGGGCCAGCATCACATGTGGCACCAGCAATTGATGCCAGTCCCTATGCTTGCCTAGTCCACTGAGCTATCTTGCCTGCCCTGTGCTTTTTAAATTATTTATGTATGATGTGTCTGAAGTTAGACAAACCATGTGATATTTATCCTTCTGCATTGACTTATTTATTTTTTATTATGATTCATTTTCCCACAAATGACTCAAATTTATCCTTATTTGTGGTTGAACTCTTTATTCTTTATTCTTCTATGGATGGGCATATAGGCTACTTCTATGATGTATCTACCTTGAGTTGTCCTATTATAAACATGAAGACCGCCTACCTGATTTCTAATGCTCACAAAACCCCACAGAATTGTACTAATCTACACCTTACAAGTAATCCAGGCCTTACAAATAAGGAAAGTAGGGCTCAGAGAAGTTGCCACCTGCCTAAACTCATGCATTTCAATAGGTGCAATGTACAAATTACCCACTACTTCCTTCTTGCAGCACAAATGGTTCACTCTGCAAAAAGCTCTGCAAATTACAAAATAAATAAATGTGGGATCTGCTTATATTCAATAGACTTGTGTTAAGTATCTATTGCATGTCAGATATTGGGGATATGGATGAATAAAACACAGTCACTGGCCTGAAGGAGCAGAGCAAGGTCTTCACAAGGAGAAAAGTATATTATTGATCATAATATGGTATAATAAGTTACACGAACAATAGTTTTTTGTGTATTGTAATGCTTACCATGTACCAAGAACTGTTCTGAACTCTTTACCTACATCTCACATTAACTTCAAAGGAACCCTCTGAGATTGAGGCTTTTTTAAACCCATTTTATGTATCAGAATACTAAGGCATGCAGAAGTGTCAACTAACTCACCCAGGGTGTTGCAAAGAGGCCAATACAACCAGAGCCTGGCGTCAGAGCTTGTTCTCAACCCACTGCACTGCTCTGCCATCCAGAGCACAGAAGTTATCTAGATCTTGGAGGAGCCACCTTTCGGCCTAGGAAGCTTCCTGGAGGAGGCTTGAATCTTGAAAAATGTCCAGCAATAACGAAGACAACAAAGACAGAGAGAACAGACTCCCAGCCACAATCAGTAGTGCCTGGAAATTGGGCCAAGAAGGCCCAGGGTGCTTGGGAGGAAACGCAGGTGAAAAGAGTCATAATCAGAATAGAGAGCATTGACCGAGCACAGAGTAGACCCCAGGTGCTTCCCTGAGCACTTTCTGTGTAGCAGGGCACACCCCCAACAGCCCTGTGCAATAGGTGTCATCATTCCATATTGCAGAAAGGAGAAATGAATTACAGAAAGATGAAGTGCCTTGAGCAGACAGCTGGGAAGCAACAGGCCTGGAAGTGCAGCTGTAGAAGGCACATGGCTCAGCTCGTGAACGGACACAAGAGCTCAAAAATTTGGATTGTAGCCTATTAAACAGGAGAATCATTAAAGGGTGTTAAAGAAGTCATGGTCAGATTTCCGATGAACTGAGCACATAGATGATGGCTATGCTCACCTCCGCCCTAAAGTGGAAGCACACTGAATTTCTAGAATCTCATTTGAACACTCAGACCACTTCACTGAGGTGGGTGTCATTATTGCCATCTCAGTGGCGTGAAAACAAAGGTTCCGAGGGGATGAGTGATGATCAGCAGAGGGCAGGAACACCAACCCAGAACTCTAGGGGCTGTAGGTAGATGGTCAGCCCTCCCCATGACTCAGTGAGGGAAATGGAAGGGGAGCTGGGGCCCATCCCCCAGCCTAGTGGGTCCCTACATTCACTCACATGGAGGGAAGAGCTCCCTGCCCACCATGTAGGTCAGCTTCTGACAGTAATTAACATGGAGAGTTGCAAAGAGATAAAACTTTACAAAGCATTCTCGGCATTCTTGCCCATGGTGGGAACAATATTAACTTTCATTTGGGAGCACTGATGGGCAGTTTCATCAGAGTCTGAGGAACCCCTTCAATTTCCCTTCTGTATTGGAAAATCTCTACCTCCAAGTGCAGACACCCGTCGTTTGGGTTACAGTAGAAGGCTGCGTGCTGAAAGGCCAGCCTCAGATCCGATGCTGCCCTGAGAGCACTGCCCATCTGGAACACATTTGGGGACCAGAGGGCCGTAATCATCTGTGATCCTGAGAACGTGCTCCAGGGACAGTTCACTGGGAACTTTAAAGAAAGAGCAAAAAAGACAGAGTCAACTATGTAAACACATCAAAAGGGGGTAGGGGAGGAATAGAGAAATAACACAGAGAAAGCGCAGAACCAGGCTAGAAAAGAATTAGACAGAAAGGAGGCTCTTTGTCTCCATTTTTCAGACAAGAAGACTGAGGGTCGGGAATGTCACATAAGTTGCCCAAGATCAAGCAGTAGCAGAGCAAGGAAGAGCATAATGTGTACCACCAATGGACATGCACGAAGAGGTAAGGACCTTTGAGGCATTCAAAGAAATGTCGATGAAAACAAAAACCTGCTGTTTAATATCCAACTCAGTAGAAAGTAATGATCATAATAAATGCTAATAAAGATGAGGAGCAGTGGAGACAGCAGTCCAGCTGTTGCACAGGTTTGATTGGTTTTGCTGCTTACACAATAATTTGGCACTGTGTTTCAATTGTCGTATCTGTTTTCCTACTATTTGACTCTACTGCCAAGCTTAGAAACTTACCTATGAAAATAATCTGAATCACAGATAAGGCTATATTGCAATATTCTTTCTAATAATGTATTATTTTAAAATCAGAAACTATCAAAAAGTTCAACAACATAAAAAAACAAAAACAAGTGTTGCCACAGTGAGGGGGCATCCATTCTAAAGATATTAACACAGCCACTTGAGGTCGGCGAGATAGCTCAACAGACTAAAGCACCTGCTTAGGCAGATTGTGGGAGCCAGAGTTTGATCCCCAATACCACAAGCTGTGCTGACCCCACCCATGGGGTGCACTGAGACAGCAATTGAGACTGGGTATGGTGGCACATGCCTGTAATCCCAGTACTTGGGAGGCTGAAAACAGGAGTATCACTACAAGTCTGATCTGTGCAATGAGACCTTGTAGATCTTGTACTAAATTGAAAAAAAAAAAGAAAAGAAAAAAGAAACTTACAACCACTTGTGGTGGCACTGGGGAGGCTGAGACAAGAGGATCACCTTGAATTCCAAGCCAGTTTGAACTTCGTAGAGTTCAAAACCAGCCTGAACTACATGGTGAGATCCTGTCTCAAAAATCCTCTCTCCTCTATAAAAAGTCACTGACACAGACCTTTATGCTTTTAATCATGAACTCTGTGTACTGTCATGGAAAAACTGATTTAACTAAAATATCAAGAGAAAAGAGCTGTTTTAAAAGTAACATCTAAGCTATGCCTGAGGTGATGCAAACAAAACGCAAGAGACAAGAAAGAAACATGTATAGAAATGAGGGCTGGAGAGGTATAGCAGGGGCATAAGAGCCTGTCTGGCAAGCGCAGGGTCCTGAGTGTGATCCCTGGTGCCAAAAAAAGAAAGGAAACCAGTTTGGTTGTTTGAATGATGGTTAATTTCTGATGTGACAGTTGATGCAATATTTGTGCAAGAAAGAAAAAAAAAAAGCATTATGCTCATAAAAACTATAGTCTGTTATTCTATCAGGTTGAATTCCTCCAGGACTAAAAATATGTTAAGAACTTCTGGAAAGCTCCATTGACTCTTTAAATTACCACTGTGGGACCATTGAATGTTAAAATAACAATAATAGTAGTAAAGAATTGGCCAGTAAGTTCGTGTTGCTTCCATGCCACGTGAACTCCCAGGACATAACTGAAGCATGAAGACACTCTACCCCAACAAGGCCAAATATAGAAGAGTCAGAGTCACACTGTGTCACCAGCCTGGTATGGACAACCACAGAACGTGACTTATAGAGTGCACTTTTTTCTTAATAACTGTTGTGTAGAGGGCTGGTGTTCATTAGATCACAAAAGAGGCTGCTCTGTTGCTTAGGAACCCCTGACTCAAAAGCTGATCCCTTGGGTCAAGACCCTCACAGATGGGGTGTGCATGGCAGAGGAGACTTAGAGCATGTACGATTCTCCCTGCATTTCCCACTGCTGAATCTACCCCTACCTTCTCAGGCACTGCAGCTGGAGGTTCAAGCTAAGTGCAAAATCTTGGTTTGGATGCCATTCTGCTGCCCTGTTCTCAGATTGTCTCCTCTGTTTCCCCTAAGAGGGAAAAGCTGTGTCCCAAATTAGTGAGGTGTGCTCACAAGCAGAAGGAAATGGCTTTAAAATTTAACCCCATCCAAGCAAAGGACAATGAGGTAATACAGTACTCCTAGAGGAGAGCCTGCCCAGTGTGTGCAGAGGACTGGAAGACGAAGATGGCAGGCTGGAGGCCAGTTAGAGGACTGAAAAGGTGAAACTCAGCTTAGAGTCCAGGAAACTCCAGAGAAGACCGAAGCCCAGAGACTTCCAGACAAAATCTAATAACTCGCAGCCCTGGTGAAGTGTTAGAGCAGGAGCACCAGGCTCCATTGTTGAAGCTAAGCCACAGGCTTTATAAATCTTGCTCAGGGGCACAATGGTGGAGACAATGTCATTTTCAGAGAAACCAGTTCAGGAAGAAGAGTATGGCTATCTTTGAAGAGGTGTTCCTTTTCCCTGAATCTCCTACCTTTCTAACAGAATAAGAAAGGGGTGCCCTAGGAGAAGAGCTGATTCTTGTAGGCCAAAGAAATGGGCTCCAAGGAGATAGAGACTTTGGGGCTCAAGAAGACCCCTGGGTATAGGAGTTGAAGGAGATTTTACAAGTTGATGACAAGGTGACAGCCACCTGGTCTGTTTCCCTAGGAGGCACCAAGCTGCCTCCCTGTGACTGGCTCTGACCATAGCCCTACTCCTCGGCACCCAGTGGGGAGCAGTACTGCACCCCCAGCCACCTGTACTGACCCATTTTCCATTTGCCTTAACAGAATAGCTGAAGCTGGCACTTATAAAGAAAAGAGGTCTGTATAGCTCCCAGTTTTGAAGGATGAAAAATCCAAAATCAGGGCAACCTGGTCTGTTTATCCCCTGATGGGGGAGGGGAGGATCCCCTTGGCTGTGTCACAGCATGGCCATGGTATCAGGCCACAGTGTTTGTGAGAGGAAGCACTCCCAAGGCAAGCAGGAAGCCAGAACACAGAGGAGGACCCATCTTGCTGTTCTGTTATCAACCATCCTTGAAGGAATTAATTCATTTCATGAGTCCAGCAATAATTCCTCCTGAAGATAATGTAACCACTGACTTTATCTCTTCTGTGTCCTACCTTTAAAAGGCTCTAGCACATCTTCTAATATCACACTGAGGACCGAATGTCCAACACAGAGACCTCTGGAGGACACAGTCAAACCATATCCAAATCATAGCACCCCAGCCCTGTAGCCATTCACACATCTATACTTTAGCTTCCAACAAACTCCCAGCTATCAGCCTGGGATATGTAAGCCTTGAACTTTATGGACAAAAAGTTGGAGTGAGACCTAGGATCAAGGGTTCTCTTCCAATTCTTGTGCAGGCCTTTTCTGCAGGAGCTTGCAGTGGCAAGCTTGGTGGGAAGGGATAAGTAGGAACATTAATAGTATTCCTAGCATCTCCCCCTCTGGTAACAAATGATGCATATGTCTTTTCTTGCAGAAATGACAATGGGTATGTGATTGATTTTCAAAGTACAAATTTAGCCAGGCATTTCTCGGTGCCTCTTCTGAGTGTTTCTCAGACATAGCCCAGTCCAGGACAATAAATATTAGCTAAAAATGAATAACAAATAAGCCAACACTGTCAAGAGTATGTTCATGTTATGAAACTAACTGGCTCTGTGTCTTTCAGGTTCCCAGTCAGATCATTGATCAATTTCAATACCCAGACTATAACTAAGGCTTTATCTTTCCTGAGAAACCCACAGGGTATTACATTTTTGCTAAAGTGACATGAAGGGGCAGAAGAAAATGAATATTTCTGCAACCACTAGCCCTACAGAACTGTGCGGGCTGCTTTTAATGTTTATTCATTTAATCAGTGCCATAGTCGGGCAATGGGATACGCATCACTTCATTTTGTAGATGAGGAAACTGAAGTTCTGAGACAGAGTGACTTGACCAACATTGCCTAGCAAGCTGTTGGTGCTGCAGAACCACAGGCTCTCCCACCTGAACACACTCTTCCATCGATGTACCTGCTGAGCTGGCCGGGACAAAGGGTGTGAGTCTGAGTCTGTGTGTTGGGGTGTGCGGGGTTCGTGAGGCTGTGAGGGGGCATGCGTGAGGCTGTGCAGGGCCTCAGTGTTGCTGTAGTCTTCGCAGAATGCTGCTGCCTGCAGGTCCATGGCTGAGATCAGCATTCAGAGACTATACACTGTCATCCACTATTCTCTGTCATTCTGTGGATCCACTGCAATAAAGACTGTTGTATTCATCAGGATATAATTCCTCTACACTGTCCTCTTGTTTTTTGATTTACACTAAGAATGTGGGGCTACAAGGGACATTCAGTCTCCCCAGATCCACTCAGCCAAGGATGCTACATAGATACTCCTTGATTCATGACAAGCTATGTCTTAAATCCAACATGACTTAAAAATGCATGTAATACACCCAAAGGTCATAGCTTAACCTTGCCAACCATAAATATGCTCAGAACACTTCTGTTAGCCCACAGAGGGGCATTCTCAGGCATGTCACATACAGGTAACCTGGAAAAGATTGAAATCTGAATTTTAAATATGATTCTACCAAGTATGTATTGCTTTTATACTATTTTTAGTAGAAAAGCATAAGTGGAACAATCATTAATTGGGGATTACTATAGCCAGTGGTGCTCATGTCATGGAAATATTTCTTCATCCTTTTTTTCTTTGGTACCAAAATTTCTGATGGTAACTGGGTCCATAGAAAAAAGATAATTCTTAGCTTCTCTGCCAGTTGGGTGTAAATAAGTGACTAAGTTATGGCTAACGACACAAAAATAGAAGTGCTCTTCCTTTGCTTTCCTCCTGGCTTCGTGGCAGATGTGGCAGCAGTAGCTCAGGAAGCTTTGCTGGGCCAGGCATTGCAGCCAAGAGATGAGGATGGCAGGGAAGCAAGAAAGTGAGGTGGGGTTCCTGGCGACCCTGGCACGTTATAAGCAGTCAGGAGTGCTGCCTGCCGGTCTGCTGCCAGATTCCCCTTGTGTGAGAGAAATAAGTCTTCATCTTGTTAAAGCTACTGTTATTTTGGAGAGATTTATTTTCAGTTTCTTGCCATCTGCACCTGAACATAACCATACGTGGAAAATGACCTTTGCCAGAAGTCCTAAGGGCATCATCCATGTGCATTTTGCATCATGTACCCCCAGATTCTAGCCGAATGGCTTCCCGGCAATAGAAACTCAAGCAGGGATAGAAATTCAGATTTCAGGCCGGGGACATAGCTCAGCAGGCTTAAATGCCTGCCTAACAAGTCCAAGGTCCTGAGTTTGATCTCTAGTTTCACCCAAAAAAGTTTAAAAAAAAGAAGGGTTTACTTGGACTGGGGAGAGAAAGAAAGAAGAAAGGAAGGAAGGAAGGAAGGAAGGAAGGAAGGAAGAAAGAAAGAAAGAAAGAAAGAAAGAAAGAAAGAAAGAAAGAAAGAAAGAAAGAAAGAAAGAGAAAGAAAAAGAAAAAAAAGATTCAGAGTTCAGGGGGCCTCAGCAAATACCTAGACCATCTTCTGCCACTGCCTGGGGCTGACTTTATCATTTCTGCCTTATGACATGCTGCCTACTTTGTGGGTCCTGAGTTGGTGGATAGTCTCCCCTCCCTCATCAGGGTACCTTTCAACTGTCTGCAGTATCCATCACTTCTTTTCGTTCTTCACTGATTTCCTAGCCTCCACCTTTCCCAGAGAGATCTCTAAGGCATCTTGTCAGTGCTCTGTCTGGACTAGCCCCATATCCACTCATAAATACATCTGTAGTTGCCCTGCCTCACACTCAAACGTGCAATCACACTAATAGCCAGATTTTTATATTAAAAAAATGCCTTTCACATCTCTTTGGAATTTAAAATCATTTTTAGCATCTGATCTAGAGATTTCCTAAAGAGCTGCATATTTCTAGGTCCTCAGGAAGCACCAACATGAGCAAAGGCACAGAGATGTGAAAAGGCATAAGGCATTCTGGGGGCACAGAGAAGCTATCGGTGGTCCTTACCTGAAGTCACTAAGCACCGCTGAGTAGGGAGGGCTCACACTCCTGTTCATACAATCCTATCCTGTTTCTTTATCCACTTGGCACCTGCATGGCCCCTGATATTTTGATCTCTTAGACTACACGGTAGATCATAAATTCCTTAGCTGACAGATGTATCAATCAGCCAGGATGGGTCCCATGATATATATGCAGTGATAACACCTGATCCCCCAAATATCAGCGATTGCAGCAGGTTTAAGTATACACATGCTACTTGATCATCATAGATTGACAGGGTGAAGAGAGCTCTCTTTGCATCAGAGTCACCCAGGGATGCTCACATAACACAAGACAGAATGAAGGAATGTGTTAAACTGAACAGTGACTCAAAAATGTTGCTCAGTAGCAATATTTGTCAGCCCTTCTCACATTCCCTGGGCCAAGAGAGTCCCACTTATACTACTAAGTCAAAGAGTAAAAGAAGAAGAATCCTACCATTGTCTGGAAGGAGGAGCATAGTTCAGTGTGAACATCCTATTGATGACCTGCTGTGATTTGAAGTTTATCCAGAGTTATGTGTTGAACTTTCAGTCCATCATGCTAATAGATAAGTGAGGGCCCACCTCCTTGAATGGACAAGTGCCTTACAAAAAGCTGAAAAGAGGTAGTGTAAGCCCTTTATACCATTTATACTTTCTATTACACAAAAACAGCTTTTGCCATTTCTCCACATGAGGACGCAGCAATAGAATTGCCACCCGAAAGCAATGGTAGAGTCTTGGTCTTGGACTGTCAACCTTCCTAACTATGAGCAATATATTTCCATGATTGATCTGTAGCTGTTTTTTTTTTTTTTTTTTTTTTTTTCCATTATTATTATTTGTGGGTTTTTTTCTTTTTTTTAGTTTTTTGAGATAAGGTCTCTCCATGTAGTTCAGGGAGACCTTGAACTCACTATGTAGCCCAAGCTGGTTTCAAACTCATGCCAATCCTCCTGCCTCAGCCTCCTAAGTGGTGGGATTATAAGTGTGTACCACCATACAGTGGCCTGATCCATCGAATTTCATCATAGCAGTACCAAGACAAGTCCCCAGGGCACACAGCTCTTGTCATCTCATTCATCTGCTTTGACAGCTTCAATGTCTATTCTCTCCCTTGTCCCCAGGCCCCAGTCATACTAAACTACTTGGAGTTGTAGGCATGTGCTCTTTGTATGGCCTCCAGCTCTCCATACATGCCATGCACTCTGTCTACTCATGGTGAAGTTGTCCTCTAATTCTCCAGGAAAAACCTTGGCCATCTCTTGAGGCTCTGTCCAATAATTCCTAACTAGGAAGCCTGAGCAACACCAAACCCACCCTACACTCAGGGTGCTGGGAGCTTGCCTGGTACTTATCTCCTGCCCTATGATTTCCTTGAAAGCCTGCCTTCCCCACTAAACTGAGATCTCCTTGAACATGACTGGGGATCCTAGACCAGGGTAGAGAGCTAGTAAATAGAAGGTGGAAGCAGCTGATTGTGCCCAGTGGCAAACTCCAAGGCCTACAGAGGAAGGGTGCATGGGAGGATCTGGCAAGCTGGAGAGAGAATGTCCCATCCAATGGAAATACAGCCATTCATTCAGTGACTGGGGACATGAAGCATTGGTGGCAGCATCCTTGAAACCTTTCAATCCTTCAAGAGAAATCCAATATCCATGCCTTTATGTGAAAGCTCCTTATTTTTAATGTATATATTTGCTGCCTTGAAACATACCACAGAAGGCTCTGCTGCCACCACTCCTTATGTAGGCCTTTGAGACCAGGAAGCATGGATAATAATCTTGGCTAATACTAACTGGTTGTACAGCTTTAACTTAATTGGGTAATCTCTGTGAGCCTCAGTTTCCTCTTCTGTAAAATGACAGCAATATTGATGCTTCATGGTATTGTCATGAGGATTAAATGATGATGAACTCATGATTAAAGCAGTTAGTACAATGCTAGGTTCTTAATAAGTACTTATTAAGTTGATTATTAATATCATTAAGTAATTGCACATATAACTATATAATTAAGATGCTGATAAGGGTCAATCTTTGTTGAAGAAGGGAATATATTGAGCTCCAAAAATACCAGTAGTAACATCACCTACTCACCAGGATAGTAGAGTCCTTGAGAAAATGTCAATGGAAGAAAGAATAAATCAATACAACAGATAATTTGGAGCACTTGTATTCCAAGCAACAAGTTCAAAAGCCATGAAGAAGGAAGAAATCAAAAACAAGACTGAAAATGGAATATTCTGTTAGTTCTGTGGTTAACCAGTCCTGTTGAACTTTTTCAAAGATGTTGATCAATTTGAGGCCTAATGTCTTATTCATTTAGAAACCTTATTTTTGCAATGCTCCTGACCCCATACTGAGGGCTCAACAAATGTTCCGCAGAACCACAATGTGATATCCGTTTGTGTAAGGGCTAGACCCAGTATAAGGAAGAAATGATAGAGGAGACCCCAGGGGACTAAACTAAGCTGTGTCAAATTCTCTCAGCTTTCAGTTGCCTCATGTGATCCCAGCAGAGATACCAGGAAGTACAGAGAAGGGACTCTGACTCTCTGTTTGGCACTTGCCTCTGTCCCTTGCTTTAACCTCACCAAGACTTTCCATAGGACCTGTACACCAAAGAATTTGAGATTGTCTCCTCAGATCCAGGGTGCATCTGGATATCGAGCAGCCCTTTGATGAAAGGTCCTTATGGTTTGATGCTGGACAGGGAGGGTAGGAAGTTGCTATTATGTGCTGGGGACTTGAGGAGCACAGAATTCTCACCAGATGGAAGGTCTAGGACATCATGTGAATTTTCATTCTGCCATAAATTGTCTTTTGGAAATCTATAGTGGAGACTCCCCCCCACTCAATACTGAGGATTAAATTCAGGGCCTTTACACTGAGCTGTGTTCCTAACCCTTTTTTATTTTTTATTCTGAGACAAGGTCTTGCTAAGTTGCCCAGAGTGGGTTCAGACTTGTAGTCTTCCTTCCTCCACATTGCAGAGTGCTGGGGTAACAGATGTGTGCCACTGTCTTTGGCTGGCATTTTTAAGATTTCCTTATTTTATGTATCAATTATGTAAATTCTTATAGAAAACCTATAACATATAGGTTAAAGTAAAAATGAAAGGATGGGGGAAGGATAGAAATAGAAGGTGGGATGGAAGGAAAAAAAGATATAGGAAGAGAAAAAGTGCCCCTTTGAATTCTGCAACCCATAGCTGCAGGGCTTCTCTGACAGTCCCTGCATCATA
>PVKN010002981.1:0-39655 GCA_004027915.1 Capromys pilorides
TGGGAATCATTATATGGCATTACTTAGCATGTTCTTTTTTGTTTGTTTGTTTTATAGCTGCATAAACAGCTCTTTTTATTATTTAGCCTTGTCTATTCAGTCAGAACCTTAGAGTTGAGTGACTTTTTCCATTATTTTGCTTTTCCTATTACAAATAATGCTTTCTTGGATAGTCTTGTACATATATATGTTTTCTTC
This sequence comes from Capromys pilorides, assembly GCA_004027915.1. NCBI lineage: Eukaryota > Metazoa > Chordata > Mammalia > Rodentia > Capromyidae > Capromys > Capromys pilorides. The sequence continues at coordinate 199 of PVKN010002981.1, forward strand.
ACATTTTGTCAGTATAACTTTGGGATAGAGTTCTAGAAATAGAATTGTTGTATTAGAGAGTGAATGAATATGAATTTTGCTGTATATTACCAAATTTCTTTCCATAGAAGTTGTGCCATTTTATATTCCCACCAGTAAGATACCAAAATTCCTGATTTCTTGCAACCTCACGTGCCATCCAACTTTTGGTCTTGCCATGGATGAGAAATAATATATCACTGTTTATTAAAATATATTTTTCTTATTAAAAGTAGACTAGAGCATCTTTTCAGATGTTAAAGAGTTGTTGCACATAGGAATCCTCCCCATGATATCCTCACCTGGCAACTACCACTGTGAAGTATGGGCTAAAAAATGTGACAGTAAAGAACTAAGTGAATAAAGGGATCACCTGACAAGCTGATGAGTACAGGAAGAGATTAATTAGATATTACTTTAAAGGGCAGCCAGATAGGGATCAGGACTCGATCCCCAGCGTTCTGTGCTGGCCCCACCCCCGAGGTGCGCTGAGACAGCGATTGAGATGGGTGTGGTGGCTCACATCTGTAATCCCAGTGCTTGGGAGGCTGAAAACAGGAGAATCACTATGAGTCTGATCTACATAGTGAGACCCTGTAGACCCCGTACTAAATCCAAGAAAAGATACTACTTTAAAGTAAGAGGCAAGCTACTTTTCCTGTCACTAAGACAAAATATCCAATGCCTTCCCCTTAAAGATAGAAAGGCGTATTTGGGCACACAGTTTCAGAAGGTTCTGTCCATGCTCATCACGTTAAAGTGCAGAAAATGGCATGGCAAGAGGGCCTAGTGAAAGAAAGCCACTCGCATCATGGCAGCCATGAAGCAGAGAGTGAAGAGAGAAGGTAGGGGGTAAGCTGCATCCTTCTGGGTCATATCCCCAGTGACCCAACCTGGTCCCTTTTCCTAATGGCAAATCAGTTATATCACAGGCACGTTCGAGTCACCTTCCAAAAACCCCACCTCTGAGCACATAAAGCCTTTGATGGACATTCTTCCTGCAAACTGTAACATTCCACCACTGGTCCTCCAAAAGACTCATGTACATCTCTTTATGTGAAATGTAGTAGTCCTTCTCTAAGAATCACCAAAGACTTCATTTCAGCTTTGCTGAGAAGTCCATGTCCAAAATTCCTTCTCTGAAATTCATTGAAGACTCTCAGCTGTGAACCATGATAAAAAAAAAAAATCACCAAGATTGGGTAAGTATTCTCACCTCAAGAAGGAGGAATCGAAGATAGAAATTTGGACCAAAGCAAGACCAGAACTCATCAGAACATACATTAAATCCTGTAGCTCTATGTCCATCACTTGAGGCAAGTTCTGATAAGCTATGAACTCTTAGGGGCTCCACCCCTAAGACAGTGATGGTTACAGCCCTGTGGCTGCTCTCTTGGGCTGACTTCACTAACTTCTATCAGCTTTCCTCAGCAAATGCTCCATGTTTCTGACATCTCCAATTTCCTGGGGTATCTACTGTACTTTAAACTTCACTGATACAGCTGCATGCACTCCCCTCTTAGGGGCATCCTGCCTAGCCTTCTAGGTGTTTTTTTCTGAAATCTGAGTGAAAGCCTCCCTGACTTCACAACTCATGTATTCTGCATGTCATAAAACCAGCACTGTATGGATGATGGCAAGGTCTGCTGCCAGCTCAAGCAGTGAGGCTCCATTGTACCATGGCTGCAAAGGCCTCTGCATGATTAGGTGGCTGAACACTGTGAACAGAATCCTTGGAATCAGTGTCCTAGGTGGTCTGTCTGGAGCAGGGTGCCCAAAAGATCTCTTCTGAAATGAAAGCTTTATAGCTTTGTATCCTTGAGCCTGTAACAGGTGGCATTTTGCAGATTTATGAGATTTCTCAAGGAGTCTTTTGTACTGTTTTGTGCAGAGTTCTTGGCTTTTTTTTTTAATGGCCATCTCAGCCTGCCCTAGGGGTGGGACTGGCACAGCATGTGGTGCCGGCAATCAAATCGCGGTCCCTGTGGTTGTTTAAGCTTTCCGAATCAGGTGCTTTAGACTACTGAACCGTCTCGCTGGCCCCTTGGCTTCTTCTTAATACTAAAATTTTCAAAAACCACGTACTCCTTATCCAAAGCTGTTTAGGCCCAATTTTTTATGCCACAGCTTCACAAGCACTTCCTTTCCAGTCATCAGCAAAAAAATCTCTCAAATTATTCAGTTTTGCTTATTAGTTTTACCTCTCATGCTAGATATGGATAAAAGCCCCCAACAGTACCCACACCACAGTCTCAACAAAGGGCTCAACTTTTCCCACAAACCAGCTCCAGGGGCTCCTGAGCTGTATGGTCAATCTGAATCTAGTACCAAAATCTGTCTTACGTCACTTTACTCCTTGCTGGGACAGAATAACTGACACCTACAACTTGAAAGAGATTTCCTTTGGCTTACAGTGTTAGAAGTTTCTGGCCATAGTCAGCAGGCACCTATGCAAAAACTGGGAAAGCAGAAGGGCTGTGGCTACTCACATCCTGACTGCCAGGAAACAGAGTGACAGGAGCAGACGGAGAGATAAACCCTTCCACGCCATGCCCTCGCCAACCTGCCTCCTCCACTCAGACCCCGCCTCCTCACAGTAAATCGGCTTCATCACATCTGGAAAAACCTTGCCTATGAGTGCACGAGGCCCTTGGGAGACATTCTCAGTCTAAACCATAACTAGTAAAAGAATTTGAATTTCCCTCTCTGGGGATTTCAGATAGAGGTTTTGTTGTTGTTGTTGTTTTTTAATATATGCACTGAATGGAGAGTAACACAGCAGGCAGTAGTGACTGTGCAGTTTATAGCTTCCTGGAAATTAAATGAGAAAATCACAGGACAACAACCAGAGAGTGGAGCTTGTGCTGAACTGGGATCAAGAAAGAGTCCTGACTCAATGCTGAGGCATGGTGTACCTGCATCAAAACATGGGATACAGTAACAGGCATGCGCCTTGCTTCCTCAATTCCATGTCCAATAAAGGAAAAGAGTAGCATGTTAGGAGATACAAGCTGATGGGAGATGGGTTTTGAACATTCAGCTATTCCAGAAGTGACAATATACATATGCAACTTATTCTCTCAATGATTGATATAGATGCTGTGTGATTACTTGGCTTCTCAAAACCTTTAATTCATTTAAAAAACCAGAGGTAATAATCCCCTCTATAAAATGAAGATTATAATATGATGGCAACAGGCTATTGTCACAAGGATAATCCACATTTGGCCCTGGCATGTATTAAGCTCTTAGTACACTTGACCTCATTACTATCTGCCTTGAGTGTGGCATGTTGTGTACCATGGGGGAATTTAGACGCAGAGATCTTAAGTTTAATCTCTGTTCTCCTCCATTAGCTTTGATATCCTTATAGTCTTTACCTGTTTGTCCTTGAATTTTTTGCCTCTGTAAAATAGGGCTAAAAATTTCATAAATGAGATGTGAGATACACATAAAGCAACTAGGAGAGTAAATTATCAATGTGAGTTGATTATATCCACTAAGATCATAATATCTTCTTTGTGCTAAATTTGCTATTGCAACTTCCTTTCTTTTTCTTTTCTTTCTTTCTTTCTTGTTTTTTATTTTAGGGAAGGGTCTACAGGGTGTTCAGGGTCTAATTACTAGATCAGACTTGTAGTCATCCGCCTGTTTACAGCCTCCTAAGGGCTGCGATTAAGGGCACGCACCGCCACACCCAGTCTCAATTGCTGTCTCAGAGCACTCCAAGGATGGGGCCAGCATGGCCAGCTTCCTATGAAGAATGCTCAGCAACTACTTTAGATAATTCCAGAAGGCTATGGAAATGAGGGAAAGATGAGATTCATTTGACTGTGTCTTATGAAACTGATTACTTGGAGAAATCTATAAAACTTTAGGAAGAGATAAGTGATGTGTAGCTTGCTATGTCAGACTCACCACTGTTTAAGAGTTTTCACCCCTGTCAGCTCTGTAATAAGACACCCCAAAAGAAACTGAGGTTCCTTTCAGATTGGAAGCTGCTTAGTTTCTGATTTCAGGTTCTGTGCTGTCTCACTTGAATCTAAAGCCAAACTCTGCGACTTGCAAATCTCAGGTTATTTAACATCCATAAGTGATGGTTTTCTTACAAAATAATAATAGCGCCAACCTGCAAGGAGTGTTTATTTTGGGAAGAGTGAACATGATTATGTGTGCCTCTAATGCCTATGTGGAGCCAGCACTAAGCCAGTGACAGTGGGGCTGACAATGAGGCAGCCTTAACAGTGGGTGGCACCCTCATCCTCATTAGTTTTGGGAAAGTGTCAGAGTGGGCTGGGTTAAGCTTATTAATAGACCACCCCCTCAGTCTGTTGCTTAAGCACAGGATTATAGACCATTCATCTGTGGGTATACCACAGTTCACTGGGGAATCTTCTCTGTACAGTTACTTCAAGACCCAAGTGGATCAGATGGCATCTTGACAACTGCTTCCATAGTTACTGAGTCAGGAGCTAAAAAGTCAGCAAACCGCACAGTCCCTTACCATTCTCACATGGGCATGACATGTATCCCTTCTGCTCTCATTGTGTTGGGCTAAGGGATCCCTTGGCTTTGCATAACTTCAAGGGGGTGGGGCAATGAGGGCCACAATAGGCCCTGAAGAAGGAGCAGTGGAGGAGATTGGTTGACCTTCCCCAGGACCAGAGTCTAGATGCCAGAAGAGGCAGATAAGGCCAGTAGGGTAGGAAGATGCAGATGCAAGTGGGAAAGCTGAATGATAGCAGGAATGAGCAGAAGGAGCACAAGGGGTTAAGCAAACAGGCTTTGAAAGAGCAGAGACAGCTGGGAGGTGTGCAGAGACCTGCCAGTGTCTTGTGGAGTTACCAGTCCTGGGCTGCCACCATCCATCTTTTGTTCATTCATTCATTCACCCAGCCAGTAGTCATGGAGGGAGAGCTTTGTGCCAAGTGCTGTGCTCAAGACTGGAGGTGCCAAGTTGCAGAAGACAACCCACCTATAGCACCTGACCTGAGTCCTGGCCACTCACTCCCTGTTGTGGTTGAGAGGAGCTGGGCTGGGCCAGTGCCTCTGGCTCAAGCCTGATAACTGAGTGAGGAATAAAGAAAAAGCCAGTGTGACCCAAATACGAGCTGTACTCCAGCCCTTCTAGAATGACAAAAGGATTTTTAAAAGATTCTTTTCATTTCTCCCCTCCATCCTTTACTAAACCCCCAAATGATAAAACTAGACATAATTATAAAAGTCCCAATAGACAAAGCTCATAGTTTATGTAATTTTTCCGTAACAACAAAAATAATCCTTGTTGGCTGACATATTCTGTAAAAATGTTTTTATTTGTTTGTTCATTCATTTGTCTGCAAGAAAGCTTTTCTCTCCTTCTGTTCCCTAGCTCCCTGTGGTGGTCATCTCACTTCGCCCAGTGGCACCATCCTCTCTCCAGGCTGGCCTGGCTTCTACAAAGACGCCCTGAGCTGTGCCTGGGTGATCGAAGCACAGCCGGGCTACCCTATCAAAATTACCTTTGACAGGTGCTTGGAACCACTGCTTCCCGGAAGGGGCTGTGGGAGGAGGTTGGAGGAGGAGAAGGAGGTTACATTGTGGAAGGGAACCTGGAGCAGGTCAGGGGCTGAAATCCATACCAAAATGTCAGCAAGTTCAGGGAACAAGGGAGCCCACTGCTGTGTGGAGACTGACCTCGCGGGCTTTGCTTTTAGGTATGGTTTGTGCTGCCAGGGGGTTGTGTCCAGGGAGATGGCTTGGATGTTGCTTGGCACCCAAACCCCTTGCCTCTCCTAACTTCCAGAGGATGACAATTGTAGACAAAATGCTATCAGGCATTGTCCAAAGCACTAACATGCAAAAGGCAACCTGCTCCTTATTTCTTACATGAAATGTGGTCTCGTTGGCATTTATCCTAAATCCTGCTCAGATGCCCACTTTGACTCATACTGCACTTATGCTTAAGGGGTTTGGGGAAGTATACAGGAAACTATGAACACAAACTTGTTCCAGAAAACATATTCATGGCCTAGAGAAAGTCTTCAAGCTTTTCAGTAGAGGGCCAGAAAATAAATATCAGGGACCACTTGCAAATCTGTTGCATGTTCTTTATTATCTTTTTTTTTTTTCTTAGCTCTTCAGGCCATAGATCAAATGTGGCCCTGCAGCTTTAGTTAATAGACCCCTCGCATAGAACATTGCAATCCCCAGGAGGCTCATCACTGTGCTTGAGGCAGGCAGGGCTGAGTCATTTGCAAATTAATAAGCCTTGGATTTCTCAGAAAGTCTTCATTTATATCATTTGGCAGATTTAAAACCGAGGTCAACTATGACACACTGGAAGTGCGAGATGGACGAACATATTCAGCACCCTTGATTGGGGTTTACCATGGGACCCAGGTCCCCCAGTTTCTCATCAGCACCAGCAACTACCTCTACCTCCTCTTCTCTACTGACAAGAGTCACTCGGATATTGGCTTCCAGCTCCGCTACGAGAGTGAGTCTTTGGGGGGAGATACAGAAAAGTGGGTAACAAGGTTGGCCCATGGAGATAAAATGACACAGGCTGTTGCCTTTGGGAGGTGCCTGCTTGTCCTTGGCCTCTCTCAGGAACCCAGAAAGCTAAGAGTTTCCCATGACCACTATGCAAGGCTGAGATGCATACCTCACAGCTTCCTCTGAATGCTACCGAGAGGGGAATTCCAGGGACAGTATTGACCATGAATTTGAGGCAAAATAACATCTCCTGCTCACACTCACTCTGGTGTCATCTTCGATATTCAGCCCATCAATTTAAGGGAGCAATGTCACTTCAGTTCTTTGTAAAGTGAAATAGGAAGTTAGAATCGAGAGCACATTGAGGACAGGGTCATTTTGTGACTCCTGTTTGTGCCCCTCAGTCTTAGCACAGGGCCCAAGCCACAGTGGGCACTCAGCAGTTGTTAACTGAACAAAGGAGACAAGGAAAAACTGATTCAGTCTGTTTATCTAACTTAGAGAAATGTCTTCACAGCCCCATATAACAAGTTGGTGATTGGCAGCTCCAGCTTCCCGAGAATCTGGGCCTCTGCTCCCTTCCTCCATAATCCAACCTGTGTGCAGTGTATGCTGTCTTTTCTATCAGTAGCCTCTTTTTTCTAGCCATAACACTGCAGTCAGACCACTGTTTGGATCCAGGGATACCTGTTAATGGCCAGAGGCACGGCAATGACTTCTACGTTGGTGCTCTGGTGACTTTCAGCTGCGACTCGGGCTACACGTTAAGTGATGGGGAGCCCCTGGAGTGTGAGCCTAACTTCCAATGGAGCCGGGCACTGCCCAGCTGTGAAGGTGAGGCACATATTAGGGGGCACAGAAGGAGGAGGTTCCTTCCCTGCCTTGCAAACTCAGGAGGGGGAAGGAGGACCACTGATGGTCCCACCCCATCAGTGAGGGTTGGAGTTGTGTTGTTGGGTCTCAGAAGGATCAAGAGCTTTCAGAACCACCATGGTCTTTCACTGCCCTCTTCACGCCTGCAGCTCTCTGTGGTGGTTTCATTCAAGGCTCCAGTGGGACCATCCTGTCACCAGGGTTCCCTGACTTCTACCCCAACAACTTGAACTGCACCTGGATCATCGAAACATCACACGGGAAGGGTGAGTTTTTAGGTCTATGGCAGGTATTAGAAAGTGACCACAGTCGTGGGCCCAAGTCCCTTAGGTTATGGTAACTTCTCTGATGATTTCCCTATAGGATGACACGTATACTTAGTGTGAATTTTTCTCCCACCAAGAAAATTCCAGAACATTCTCATCTCTTTGAGCCACTGAACTTGTTCAGTAGATGTTGCTGAGAGTCTAGAATCTCCATGCTGAAGAGATTTTATTGGTTTACCCATCATCAAATCCCACTCAGTGCAGGAAGCCACTTTAAGCTGCCTCCCACAAGATTGCGACTGGCTCTCTATCTAAACACGTCTTTGGTGGTGAGAGTACCAACTCATTCCACAAAGGGCATTTCTTATCATTTTTATAAATCTGTCTCCTAGTAAGCTGTTCAGAGTCTCTGAGATCTTTGTCCCTGTACTGCATTCTGGAGGAACTTCCAGTGAAGCTGGGTGCTCCTTTGCTCCTCTTCCTCCTCTCTGCTCCTCACATTCTGACCACACCAACCCTCTTCCTGCATTGTGCTGCCCATCCTCGGGTGCCCTTCGCTCCAATTCTTCATCAACCTGTGCCATTGTCTCAGCTTACCTAGCATAAGTGACCTTTGGTAGTCCAAGTTCAAAGTAATGATACTGCTTATAAATGAATGTTAGTTAACAAACACTCTTGTCCAACAAATATTCATTAGATGTCACCCATGTGGCAGATACTAAGGCCTGGGCTTGGTGAGAATCAGGCAGATTCAGTCCCTACTTTCCAAACCGCTTCCAAGGTTTATCTTCCCTCTCTTGCTCTTGGGCAAGTGCTCTAGTTCATACCAAGGCCCACTCTAGAGGGCTTGGTTTTCTCAGTTGGGAGTGGAAACCAGATACCTCTTTCTTCAGAATACCTCACCAATAATTCTGATGCTTGCCTTTAATTAAGAACCTCTGATCTGGAAGCTTTGCAAAAGAACCCTGGGGAAAGATTGAAATGGAACGACAACCCAGATATTAAAGTGGAATGGGCTAACCAATGCCCACAGTGTGGTGGGAGTGTAGGAGTGGACAGCCTAATCAGTGCTGGGCAGCAAAGGTCCAGAAAGAGATTGTTTGTAAGTGCATATACCTGTGAACACATGATGAAGAGGCAGCATAGCACAGGATTAAAGTGTTACTTCAGATACACTGAAGAGAGAATGTATTATTTAATAAATGGCATTAAAACAGTATGTTTAACCATTTGAAAAAAGTGATAATGCCTAACCCATGCCTCCTCCATACACTGAGCCACATGGATTCCAGCACTAGAAAAACAGTGATATCTAACATCTGCTGGGGATGTACCTTCAAGAGTAACATCAAAAGTAGTTTTGATAGAATCTATGTTTTAAAAAAAGAGTTAGCTGGGGATATAGTTCAGTGGCACAGCACCTGTCTGGCAGGTGCAAGGTCCTAAGTTTAATTCTCAATACAAATAAATAAATAAATAAATAGTAAATGAGCAAAAAAGATTTGCAATATATGTAACTAACTGAGGATCAGCAATATAAGGGCTTTGAAAATTCAAAAGAAATAGACTTGGCCCACTGGCCTGCAAAATTAGCTGGGGTTGTAAAGTAATGCTTCATAATTGATGAAAGACAAATTGAAAACCATTAACACTGCCAATAATTAACAGAATGCAATTTCAGCCCATAATGAAACACCATTTCTCTCTGCAAGTTATTGAAGAAAATCATAACAGGGGGCAGGAAGGAGTGTGGGCGGCAAATGACCTCACTGCTGACCTGGTGGTTTGAGGTGGTCCACAATTTCCAGGGGGTGGCTTAATGACGGGAATCAGAAGCCTCCAAAGGCTCAGGCCTTTGCATCCAGAGTTCTACTGACTGGAATGTCCCTGAGGAAAAGAAGTAAAACTGTATATCAAGATGTAGCTGCAAGCATGTCCACTACAGCATTTATTTATTACATTGAAAAATCAAGAACTGTTCAAATGTCCATCAGTAAGGAAATACCAACTTAAGCATGCTCAGCCATAGAATGAAATACCAGGTAGCTATCAAAACAAGTAATAGGAAAGTATCTTTTCAGATCTACAGAGGTGATTGCAGTGAATTAAGCAACAAAGTTTTCAGAAAGAATAGATTATAGTTGTAAAACATAAACAGAATATTTGTGTGGAAAACAGCCTAAAAAGATCCACCCTAGATGTTAATACAGCCGGTCCCTGACATATAAACATCTGCGTTGCAGACTTTCACAGGCATACTGTAAAAGACTCACTTTGTCAGGGGCTGGGGTGTAGCTCAGTGGCACAAGTGCCTGCCTGGCAAGCACAAGGTCCTGAGTTTGATTCCCAGTACCAAAAAAACAAAACAAAAGACTCACTTTGTCAGACTACAAACGAACCCCACTTACCAACATTCTCCCAGAAAGTAACTAATTCATAAACCAGGAACTTACTTTATTGATTTAATCTTACTCTTACTCATCCTTCACCCCTTTTTTTTTCTAATTCTGAACAACATTTATTGTTTATATATTACATGTATAGTATACCAATTATTCCAGACAGCAAAATTTGGGAGGAAAAGTCATATCTAGTCCTTCCATATATATTTAACTGTTTCGCCTTGGCCTGTATGGGGTCAGCCCTGGCCAGTTCGGCCCAGAGCTCCTTGGACCTCACCTTGAGGCAGTCAGGACAGCTTCCGTTGTTCTAGAAGGGAAGTCCAGAACATGATTTTGTGTGTCTGAGGCTCTGCCCGGGCCGCACTGTGCACTCGGGCTTTGCTGTGCATCACTGCCTGAACGTCAGCACAGCTCATTGGTTACTTTCAAAGGCTTATAGAGTACTGGCACTAAACTGTTCAGGGCGCAAGGGTAGAGGCAGACAGCTAAACCAGGGTCTCATTGGCACTTGGCCATTGTGCGACAGAACACGGAGGCAGAAACATCTAGAGCCCAGGGCTTAGGCAGGTGACCTGCAGTTAAAACCTGTTGCCTTCAAGGAGGCACAGAAATTAGGATGAAACACATTCAGGCTGAGAATCAGTGGCAGGCTATGGATAAATGACTGGGTCACTTCCTGAGAACCAAGTCCAGTCTCCTCCTAGCCCTCAGCGTAGCTCCCCCAAATGTAAGGTGGCAAGTGAGGCCGACAACTCTTCCTTATCTTTCCTAGCCTCATTTAAATTCAGTAGCTACACTGACCTTCATTTAGTTTCTGGAAGTAGCCAGGCTTTCCTCCTTCTCTGGAGCTTTGCACAGTAAGTTCTTTCCAGAACCACCTCCTGTCCCATCCTGGGGAGCAGTGAAGATGCCCAAACCCTTTACTTGAGTGACTCTCCATCCTTCCAGACCCACTTCTCAGAAGCTTTCTCAGACCCTCCCTGACCATGCCATGCCCCCTAGACTTTGTCATACCATGTGGAACCTTTTGCTGGGTTTCCTTGACAGATTCAGAGCTCTTGGATCATCTGCTTTTAATTCTTTCCTACAGTTTCTCCTGCTGCTGGCTCTCCACCTGCCAAACAAGGAATTTGAAGTATTTTGTGACACGAACTGAAGTTTGTGACATAAACTCAAACCCTTCCTTTCAGGCTCTGCCCAAAAGATATGTCTGGTTAACTGTACATTATGCTGCCAGTTCAGATTGCTCCTCAACATGTCTCCAGCGTGGGGCACTCCAAACTCCATGAAACTCCTAATTTCCTAACTTGGCACATGCCCAGGGAACTGTCAGTCCAGGAGTCTAGAGTGTATGTTGCTGAAGGCTCTAGGACTGACCTCTCTTAACCCACAAGGCCACCTGGGGACAGATGAGCTGAGCAGAGGACACTTTGTGGTGCCCAGCTGCTGTCTGCCAGGACTCTTCTAGGCAGTTGGATGCACAGTCCAGGTTGCGTCACTCCAGGGACTAAGTGCCACCTGTGAAGCAGACACAGTCTCCCACTGTTACAGCTAATTAAAAGAAAACACAAGGGACGCCAAGCAGCTTTGCCTGTGGCCTCTGCGCTCACAGGCAGGCATGTGATCCCCACTTCCCTGCCCCAGGGTGATATCGAGGCCATCCCAACAGTTCACTCCAGTGGATGCATCTGTCACTCCAAATCTGGATTCCAACCCCAACATCGGACTTCTCTATTTCTATGACGATGTCTTCATTTCCTCACAGTGGCCAAAAAAGCCCTAAGCAATCAACACAGCTGGGAAACCCAGGGGTTTCATCTCAGTTGTTTGCTCATCCTTAGAATCCTAGCCAAATGTTTACTCCTCAGGAGGGACCATATTTGCATGCCAGGAGAATAGAACCCAAAGGGAGGCACTCAATCAACTCATTTCTGCTTGTTACTGTGTCTGACCCACTCTCTATACAACCCTGTGTTCTAGGGAGGGGAGAAGGATGTTCACTTAGCAGCTCTTTTGATGGAGAAGAGTGTGATCATCTGCACATGTGTCATGTCATGTGTTAGCAGGACAGTAAACATAGGTACACACCTCCATACATCCTCTCTGCACATGCCACCGCTCATGACAAGATCATGCACCCTGAGAAGCCCCCACTACTCCCAGTGCATTCTCTTCTCTGCCTTGTGCCCCACTCCACGTTCTTACAGCAGATGCATCTGTCTCCTCTACTGAACTGGAATCATTTCCTCAGCACTAAGCAGGGGGCCCAGCATGTGATAGGTGTCGAGGACCCTAGCCCTTGAACAGATAGATACATGGATGCATTTTAGTGGCCTGGACACATGTTATTTGCAAACTACTATCCCCTATTTCTGCTACTCTTGCTGGGATGAGTTTCTTCAAAACCATAACTCGTGGAAGCCCAAGTATTCTTGGATCATGAGCACCTATCAACATATAGGCAAGCATACGAGAACTTTCAAAGTACTTTAGCATAATGGGCTTGGATCCACTGTCATTTATCCACAGTACAACAGTGATTATCTAAAAATTTTTTTTGTCAAGCATTCAGGTGCCTTCAAATCAAGTGAGGACTTAGTTATCATGCAGATTCTGATTCAGGGCATCTACAGTTGAGGCCAACACCTGCATTTCCAATGAGCACCTGTGCTACTGTTCTTTGCCCCACTTCGATTACCAGGTGGGCCCAGCCCTACTTGTCTAACCCTGCAATGCATATGCCCATGGCACACTGACTTGGGGGTCGGCATTAACACATACTCCCACCTAAGCCCCAGTGAAGCCTGGCGTGTGCAAGACCTGCTTCAGCTGTTAAGATCCTGCCACTCCATAACCTTCCTCGTGACCTGATCCTCTCACTCCTACAACATTAGCACTGGCTTTCCTTCTGCAACTTGGGAGGCAGCATCCTGGACCAGATCGGAGCACTGTTTCTGCAGGCAGATTGCTTCTACTCAGATCCCAGCTGCCAGCCAGTGCCACCTACCAGCTGTGAGATCTCAGACAAAAAAGAAAACACCCTCATCTGTTTGTGACTCATTTTCCTTGGGTGCAGAATGGAAATGATAATAGTTGTACTCATGTCCTAGGGTAGCTATCAGGTGTGAATGAATTTTTGTATCTTTCCTTCTAGTTGATAGGGCCTGGGTAGAGGCCAGAAAACAGGATCATGGTACCAAATAGTGTTAAATGTCAATGGATAATATCGCTTTTCATTTTATATTCTTAACCTGTCACCCACTAATGGAACTTAATTAATTAATGTGGTACAGGGTCTCACTACACAGCTTAGAATTGTGATCCTCCTGTTTCAGCCTCCCCAGCCCTGGGATTACAGACATTCACCACCATGCCCAGTCTTGGTGGCCACCTCAATGCGGGGCTGGCACAGCATACAATACCAGGGATCAAACTCAGGTCTTTGTGCTTGCCAGGCAGGCACTTAGACCACGGAGCTATCTCCCCAGCCCAACTAACGGTACTTTGGTACTTGGTAGGTGCTCTAGCCTTGTATCTGTGTGTAAACAGATACTTTGGTGCATACCAGGTACTTGTACAAGGGACATTTACATACATCCTCTGTCTGATTCTCCTTGCCTTCCCCTTCTTTTTCTCCTCTCCATCCCATATCATTTTCCTCCAGAGCCCCATTTCCACCTCTCTGAATGTAGGCCTACTGTCCTCGGCCTTTGGGCCATGCTTTGACTTCAGATCTGCCTCTGTAGTCCTACCTTGACCCCGAACTCGTAAATCCACTCATCCAGCTGCCCACTAGACTAGCACTGATTGACTGTGTGTGCAGCTGAATGTGTTACTTTTCTGCAACACACTCCTTCTGGCCGATACCCCCCAGGTCTCCCTCCCTGTCTTCTTTGCAGTGGTGCCTGCCAAATACTGCCCACCTCCCTGCTCCTGTTCTTGACCCTTCTGCCAGGCCCCTTCCTAGTCCAGCCCATAGCAGCTGCCTTTCCAACCGACCTCTGCCTCCTTGCTCCACTTGTCCTCTTCACAGCCACCAACATCTTTCTAAAACTGAAATCTGATTCTCTCTGATAGAATAGCTTCTTGTCACCTCCAAGAATATCAAGCCTGGCGGTCGCCTATCTTTCCACCCTCAATTCTAAGTCTTTTCCCTGAGCATGTGCAGCCACACTCTGCTGTCCACAAAGCCGTGGAAGCAGCGGCTTCTCTAACCTTGACACAGGCGGGTCCCCTGTCTGGGGCACTTTTTCTTCTCCTACCAAGTTCATTCCTATGCATCCTTTTAAGTCACAAATCAAGTGCTCGCTGGTTTCTGAGGCCGTCCTACATTCCCTTGTTCCTGTGGTAAACTGCTGTCCACTCCACCCCATGACACACTGATCTACAATGAACACAGCACCCATCCTTTTGTGTTGTAGCCATTTATTGAAGTCTTGTATATCCCCTTGCTCCTCATCCTGGATTCTTGCCTAAAGAAAGGTCCACAAATGTACAACTCATTGTCAAATGAACTGACGAATGACTATTAAGCATTTTCATACACCCATCTGTAAGTTTCCCTCACAAATGTTGTCAACCATAAAAAGCTGCCCCTTTCCTTGTCTGGAACTCACCAATATCCAGGAGTTCATTCATGGGGATTCACTTGAGTGTTTCACTTGCATGCCTGTAGCCACATTCACTAACAGGTATTTGCAACTCAGAAGCGCTTGTGCGGATCCAACCGGCAGCTGAGCTGCAGCAGCCATGGTCTCATCACCAGCCCCACCCTCTGGTCTTTTGCAGGTGTGTTCTTTACTTTCCACACCTTCCACCTGGAGAGTGGCCACGACTACCTCCTCATCACTGAGAACGGCAGCTTCACCCAGCCCCTGCGGCAGTTGACTGGCTCAAGGCTGCCAGCCCCCATCAGTGCTGGGCTCTACGGCAACTTCACTGCCCAGGTCCGCTTCATTTCTGATTTCTCCATGTCCTACGAAGGATTCAACATCACCTTTTCAGGTAAAGGGTGTGAGAGTCTCTGGAGAGAAGAGAGTGGCGAGCTATTCTATCTCTCCCTCCACTGCCTGTCCCGGGCCTTCCCAATGGATGGGTACACATCACTCCCCAGTCTCTTGGGGAAGGCCCTCCATACTGCAGCTGAAGGCATTTGTCCCTGACACAAGGAAGACTTCCCTATAATGATTCTGGAAGTTCGCAGGCTCATTGGGCGAATCTCCTTTTCTGATTTAGGATGCACTCGTAACATGATCTGCTCAGCTGCCTATACTGTAGAACTTTGCAGAAGTTCCTCTCTCCCCTAGTAACTCTAAGATTCTTCACCTGACTCCACTTTCACTACTGCCAGCAATGAAAACATGAAGAGAAAAAAGGTTTCAAATGCACACCCTAGAACGCTTTAGCCTCGCTTGGGATCTGCTTCATCACTGTTAATTTTGCAATAATAGATACTTAGCTCTGTGTTTGGGAACCCTAGAAAGAAAGTTCTCTCATTTGGCATTCAGGAAGAAAAGAGGGCTCTTGGCTCCTCTTGTGTCAAATCATCTATCATTCTAGTTCTTAGCTGCCCCGGGGACTCCTGGCCACTCCAGCAGGAACAGGGATATCAGAGAGTTTACTCTTGGGATTATCGAGAGCATCAATCTCTAGGAATTCGATCATGGCCCAGCATAGCCCAATTGTGCTCCATGCAGAATCCACCTGCCTTGCTTCTGGGCAGCCCTGGCCACGGGACATATCTAGGATGTAGCTGAGAGAGGCCATCTCCCTACCACACAGGGCCCAGGAAGACTATGTCTCAGAAGGAAGAGACCCTGTGGGATAAAGAAATACTACATCTATATTTTGTAACTAGAGACCTGAGGCAGGTCTCTGGCCTGCAAATGCCCTCCCTCTGGGCTTACCATCTGCCTCAAAGCCAGGGCTGCCAAGTGGAAGCTTTGAGTGCTATACCTTGAATCTTCTTCCTAGTGGGAGCTGCCTGAAGCTCGGTCATAAGCTCAGTCTGGAACAGGTTAATGAGATTGACCTGGTTCAGTGCCCCAAGAGAAGTTGCAGGACAGTCCACAGTCCCTGAGGCTCAGGGTCCTAATAGATGAAGGGGTAGAGAGAAGGAGAACCTCAGAAGTCCTTCCAGGCAGCATCACTCAGAGTCTACTGCTCATAGTAATGAGGGCCCAGACCTCCCACCTTGGCCTCCCTGCATATCTGTCAGCCTCAGCTTCCCTGGGATTCACCCTTGTCTCTCCACCTCTTATAAACCAGTATGCCATGGTCTATCCCGTTGCCTGTCTCTGGCCCTCTTCCCTTGGCATTTTGCTCTGTGTGTTCTCCATGAGATCATGTCCCTGAGCCCAGCCTTCCCACTGCCTTTGCAGAGTATGACCTGGAGCCCTGTGAGGAGCCTGAGGTCCCAGCTTACAGCATCCGGAAGGGCTTGCAGTTTGGTGTGGGTGACACCCTGACCTTCTCCTGCTTCCCCGGGTACCGTCTGGAGGGCACAGCCCGAATCACGTGCCTGGGGGGCAGACGGCGCCTGTGGAGCTCGCCTCTGCCAAGGTGTGTTGGTAGGTGGTCACGTGCTTTCATTTTGCTTCACTTAAAGGGGGAGGGCAGTTTGTAGGCGATTGGTGTGAGGTGGTGGATTGCACATGGCAAGCAGTGAATGGGCCTGAGCTTGAGGATGAACTACAGTGGGACCTTCCTTGGGTGGGGGACCTAACCTCCTTCTGCTCCAGCCTCTTTCTCTATAAAATAAGGAGAGTGGCATCGGCTCAGTAGGCTGTTCTGCAGCCTAACCTGGTGTTTGCCAAGTGGAGTCCCATGGGCTCTGAAATGAAGTTGACTTCAAAACTGTCACTTCCCCCACCTTCCCACCCAGGCTCCTGGCTTAAGGATGCCTCTTACAGAGGAAGCTGGATGGGGCACTGAGGAGGGGTTGAGATTCAGGAAGGAGACTTGGGTTTGCCCAAGTGGAGTCTCAGTGCAGGGGTAGGGGCTTGTGCTAGTCCGGTGGAGGTACTTTCCCTGGAGAATCCCTAGGAGAGCTATCCATTCAGAGATGGAGGAGGCTGGAGAGGCCAAAGTCAGGATCATTTACAGAGCACCTGCTACACATCTAGATCCTGGAGATAACAAAAATAAAAAAATAACTAGAAACAGAACATGTCCCATTGCTCATGGCCTCACACTCTGGTGGGCGGGACACAAACCATCAGCAAATATGTGATGTGTCCAGCCGTGCTGAGAGCTAAACAGAAAAAAATAGGTCAGTTTAGAAAGTGCTGGATGTAAGGCTGCTCTTTGGTGAGGCATGGGAAGGAAAGGCCTCTGTGTCGAGTGGCTTTGGGGACTAGCTCGGAGAGTATTCGGGAGCAAGAGGCTGAGAGAACTAGACACTCTGAGAGCTGAGAGGTAGCTGGTCAGAGGTTGCCACCCAGCCTTGCCTGCCTCCTTGCCAGAACCCTGAAGAAGACTCATTAGAGCTCCAGACTCAGAGAGCAAGGACAGATGGGGTGAAAGCCCAGAAAGCCGGCCCATCACTGGCTGGCTGTAGTTGATCAGGCTCGTGCCCGCAGAGCAGGAGGACAGAGCGAAACTGACCGAGTTAGTGGAGTACTTACCGTGCTCCCTGTGAGCCCAGGACTCAGTTAAAGTGAGGTGTTACATAAAACTCTATTAAAAAAAAAAAAAAATACACAAAAACAGCCGCCAGCAGCACTGTACCTGAGAGGAGCAGGCATCTCAAAAGACTGTGAAGAGCTAGGCTGTGGCTCAAGGCTAGGCTGCTGCTTAGCATGCACAAGATCCTGAGATCCACCCCCAGTACCTCAGAAAGATAAAAAGCGCACAGGGCACCCTTCCCTGACTATGCCATAGTGCCAAGGACTCCGCAGAGGACAGCTAAGTGGGCTGGAAAGGAGGGTCTGGGCTCAGGCAGTTACGTAGGCCCAAGATCCAGTCTTCCTATTCTCAGCTTCCTCATCAAGAAAACAGTGTTCACCACATGCAGCTCTGAAGCCTTATTCTAGATGAGGTGGCATGGTGTACTTAAACCAGGACATGCCATATAATTACCATCTTTTTTTAAATATATTTAGTACAAGGTCTACAGGGTCTCACTATGTAGACTGGATTCTCCTGTTTTCAGCCTCCCGGGCACTGGGATTACAGGCACACGCCACCACACCCAGTCTCAATCACCATCTCAGCATGCCCCCGGGGCAGGGCTAACACAAAACGCAAGGAATGGAATGCCGTTCCCTGTATCTACCTAAGTGGGCGTTTTCCACTTAGCGATCTGGCCAGCCCTAATTACCATCATTTTGCCAATAACCATTTTACCAGTATTTGTGGATTCTTGGTCATTATTTTGTCATTGTTTTAGTTACTATTCTGTTGTTGCTGGGACAAATACCTGCCACGCAAGCTTAGGGGAGGAAAGGTTTATTTAGCTCACAGTTCCTGGAGGTTTCAAGACATTGACCCCGCTTTATAGGGACTGGAGGAGGGGCTGGGGTGCTGCTCTGTCCAGGAAGATCTGCTCCATACCTCTGCGCAAAACCGCTGCCTTGCAGGGAGGGGGTGGGCACTCGGACAGCACATGCTGTCAGTATAACGGTTCGTGCCTCCCTTGGCCACGCCTCCTCAAGCCCCGCCCCTAGAACCTCACGCTTGACAGCCCCTCCCCTCGAGCTGAGTGCTTGACAGCCCTTTGATTTACATGCGGCCATTAAATGACCTCAGAGCAGGTCCCTTCTCTCCTGTACCCATCCCCAGAGTATCACCCCCTGAGCTAGGCACACACTCAGACCTAGAACTCCACATTAGGTTCTGTGCACAGTGGTTTCATCTCTGGAAAAACATCCTGAGCGAGGTGGTTCTGGGGAAAGTTATGGGGCTAGGCGGGCCCACAGATGCACGCACTGCTAAAGTGCCTGCTTCACTGATCTCATTACACAACTCATCCTCTAGCTTATTATTCCAATTACTGTTTGTTCATGGCACCTCACAATATTTTCATTATTACATTTGTCTTCTGTTTCACATGTTATTAATAACGCAGAGCAATTATAATCACTTCTAATTACCACCATCTTTCCGTGGAGGCTCACGGGAGGCATCTTGGGAAGTGCCCACCCAGGGGACGTTCCCAGTTGCCACATGCGCCATAGGTGCCAGTGGGATGCCTTAGCCTACATAACACAACCAGGAACTTGCCCAGCTGAGAAGGACATAGATAGACTGCAGCGCTAAATCATGGTGTGACAGCGGGTGACACAGACCCTGACCTCAGGTGCTCCCGTATTTGATACAGATGAAACAGTTCTGACCCCAGGGAACCTCCATCTACAAGAGACATGATTCTGTCCTTGAGACTCCCAGTGTGATGAAGGAAACCTAGCTGTCACCCTCCAGAGCCCCAGAGTGATGGATAAGATACAGCCCCTGCCCTAAATGAGACCTCTTCTGACAGGAGTGACAAAAGTCACAGATGTCCACGTCAGTGGCAGCCGTTTCCTGGGCATATGATTGCTTGTTTCTCTGTAACGTTTACTTGTTTCCATTTATGCCTTTCTTTGGCTTTCCCCCTGTTACTTTGGAAACTCTCCCAGAAGCAGGAACCATATCCCTCCACACCCTTGTATCCTCCCTGGTACTGGAAAGCAAGGCCCTATGGCCTGGCCAGGGACTGGTCACATCTGAACCTACTAGCTCTATGTCCTTGCTCCTAAAAGTGTTGGGGGTGTGGGAAAGACATGGGCCCTGATAGGGTGGAGAGCTATATGCAGGGTAAGGGCCTGGAAGACAGGCCACAGATATGCCAAAGACTGTGTTTAAACTGTCAGGCATGAGGCAGGGTGCAGGAGGCATCACAGATGGTGGGGTACTGGGAACCCCAGGCAGCTAAGGCATGCTTCCTTCATCTTGAGCTGGGAGTCACAGAGCTCAGGCAGTGGGAGGAGATGGGCTGCACAGATTCACCTGGCATGGATATGGGGAAAACAACTAACACTGGCAGAGGACCTGCTATGTGCTAGCCACTCCCCATATATTCGCTTATTTAACAGGTAAAATTTCATGTGTTTGCTATGAGGACGCTGTTATTGTCCAGAAGAAGATAACTGAGTAGACCCAGGTTCAGAGAGTTTATGCGACTTATGCCCTTCCACCTTGAAAGTCTGTGCCCATCCTTCTGGGCCCAGGCCTCAGCCTAGAAGGAGGGAGATAGAGTGTCTGTCACTCCGGAGTTGCCATACGGTGACTGAGTAATAATGTTCAGTCTTGCACAGCCCTTCTCAGGGGCCCCGCTGCCCCCACAGTGCCTGCCCACTGCTGTCCCTCAGTGTTAGGCTCCAGCTTCACATGCTCATCTGCTATGTGTGTGCTTTCCAAATGGGCTGAGTTCAAAGTTCTTTTTTTTCTTTTTTTTAAATTTTATTTATTTATTTATTTGTTTTCTTGTTGTGTTTGTTTCTTTCTTTCTTTCTTTATTTTGTGGCTGGCTCAGCCTGCCCTGGTGGTGGCGCTGGCGCAGCATGTGGTGCCGGGGATCGAACTGCAGTCCCCACAGTTGCCTGAGCCCTCCCAAGCAGGCGCTTTAGACCACTGAACCATCTCGCCGGCCCTGAGTTCAAAGTTCTTGGGGCTACTTTTCTCCTTGAAGATAATCAGGATTTATGTAAAGTCTTAGGACACTGAACCAGACAGGACCCAAGGAGCAGACTAGTGGAAATGTAGGCTTGGTGGAGGATGTGGTCACCATCTTAAAAGGACCAAAAGCAGCCATGGGGACAAGCATATGTTCACAAAATCATATGGGAAAGCCCACGGGAGACGCAGCCCAGGGGTTTTCCATGGGCCCCATCTCTGCTGTCTCAGCCTAGCACACTGCCAGCTCAGGGCAATTAGGTTGACTTTATGATTGAAATAATGGCATCTTGGCCACTCAGGGTCCTCCCAGCCAAGGACTACACCTAGGATAAGGACACCTAGGAGTGTTTTGGAAAGAGCAGACTTGCTATGATCAGCCAGAAAGATTCAAGACATGCTCCAAAATCCCCATATGCCCAGACAAATAATGAGCCTGCCATCTGGACTTGTATTTACATCCTTCTGGACCCTAATTATTTTTAGGCCTGTACATCTTTCTGAGGTCAGTGCATGCCCTATTCATTCATTCATTTAGCAAATATTTATTTTACAGATGATCTGGACTAAGCCTTGAAAATTCACATAAATCCATCAAGCATGACCCTACCCTTTTCAGTAGCTCATGGTTTGGGTGGGGGATACAGGCAAGTAGCTAGCTTCAGGGACCTATGAGGTAGTTATCCTAGTACAGGAAGGCAGAGAGAGGGGCTTTGCAAGCAAAGAGCCCAGAGCACTGCCACAGGGTCCTCGGCATGTCCTGCCAGTGAGCCACACCCTCCCATCTGCAGAACTCATCCCAACTAGGTACTGAGTGTGTGTTGGAAAGACAGAAATATGACAAATCTCAAAGGACCACAGAGCAGTGCAGGATCTAGAAACACTAACAAATAAGCCAAGTGTGACACCTGCTATAAATAATAGTATAGGAACAATGCAGAAAGAATGCCTAATTCTAGAGGAGGAAAAACAGATTTCCAGAGGAGGGTCTGATACCATTAGTTGCTGAATGAAACAGGATTTCAAGGAGGCTGTGCTAAAATTTTCAACAAAGTCTCACAAACCCTGAACTCCAAACCTCACCTCTTTGTGAATTAAGAGCTTTTGATCTAAATTGCTAACTGCCAACTCCTTGTCTTCAGACTACGGCTGCGACCGTGCCTGCCTTAGGGTGTCAGTTGTTGTGACAGTTGATTGAAATGATCTTGTGTCTATCATGGTGTTTTGCACATCAGGGTTAGCAATTGTTATTCCATCTCGTCTCCTCTTAGTCTCCATCTCCTGGCACTGAAAGCCTCCCTCTTTTCTAATGTCCTCCTTGGTCATTTCTGTTGCTATGATACAAATCAAACAGATGTGGGAAACAACTGCTTTATAACACAGTGAAGGGAAAAGCTGCTTAGTTTCTATGAGAGAGAGAGAGAGAGAGAGAGAAACAGACAGACAGACATACACACACAGAGACAGAGACAGAGACAGAGACAGAGGGAGACAGAACCATAGGCACCAGGTATATTTTAAGTTTGTCCTGCAGACAGGCAGATAAACAGACATTTTGGCAAGTAGGCAAGCAAAAAACGTGCTACCTTTGTAAGGTTTTCCAGAGTGGTGAGAGTTGCAGTGGATGCAGCTGCCACGGGTTAATCTGTGGTTATTGTGATTCTTTTTCATTTCCAGCGGAGTGTGGGAATTCCATCACAGGAACTCAGGGCACTCTGCTGTCCCCCAACTTTCCTGTGAACTACAATAACAATCATGAGTGCATCTACTCCATCCAGACCCAGCCAGGGAAGGGGATTCAGCTTAAAGCCAGAGCATTCGAACTTGCTGAAGGAGATGTCCTCAAGGTAAATTTGATAAATTTCACAGAGTACGTATGTCACAGGGGGCAAAAGCGTTGTTACTCACTTGTTGATCGTGACATGGATGGTCCAAACTTTCTCCTCCCCTCTTGTATCCCTAGAGAATATCCTCACTCACCTGGAAGAAAAGTGAGGACCAAAAAGAGAGGGGTTGGCTAGTGTCTAAGAGTATGGTATCAGGGTTTGCTTAGGGACTGTCAACTGTCACGTGCATGTGTGGTGAATTATGTGCCAGCTGCGGAATAAAAAATAGTAATGAATTCATTTGGAGCAGCCCCTGGGTGGGGTTTTCCTTTGCGAAACATGACTGTCAAGCTGAATAATAAAAGGCTCAGAGAATGGGTGCATGTGGAGTGTTCATGTGTGCACACATTTGTGTAGCAATTAGCTTGTGGCTATAGATACTTTTGTAGGTACTCTTTCACATGGGTGTGAATCTGTACATGTATGTAGTTTGGGGGTCTGTGCTTCGTGTGTGTACTTGTGGAAATTTTTACTAGTGTCAGTCTGGTGATTTGCATTTGACAATGAGGCTAAAGAAACTGAATTAAAGACATTATAATGGGAAAAAAATGACAGGGCTTGGATGGAAGAGAGGGTTATAGAGGGAGTTCAGACACTGAGTGTACATATATCTTGTATTTTTTAGTAGGCCCAATAAGTAGCCATCCTCCAATAAGAGTGTGTGTGTGTGTGTGTGTGTGTGTGTGTGTGTGTGTGTGTGAGACAGGGTTTGCTAAGGGCTGCAGGGACTGTGAGCAGTGGCTCTGTGCAGGGAACCTGGTAAGGCCAGCAAAAATGGCAGCTGGAGGTCCCAAGAACCACAACCAGCAGCCAAGCTTCCTCTCTAGGTTGGCCTAGACTCAAGGGAGTAGCTGAAAGCAGTCAACACCCAATCCAGGTTCTGGCCTTGGTTAGATGAGCAGATTAACAGACAGGCAGAAGGGAGACTTTCCATGGTGGGCAAGATCAAGAAAGAGGATCATGGGCAGAAAGTCTAAGGTAGCACCCAGGCAAGACTCATGCAGGATGCCTGTGTTTCTGAAAAAGAACCTTCCTAAACCTCAGACTTGGTCTATGCAGCCACAGCCGGCCCTGTGACCTAGCCTCTAAAATGGGCTTGACTTTCTTGACCAAGTGTCCCTCTTAAGTGTCTAGGTCTCTTGAGTCCTCAGAAAGTCAAACTGTGGGTTCTCAACTGAAAAACCATTTAAGTGACCCTGTGACCACCAGAATTTCTAGAAAGATGTCCAGGGAAGATAGAACACAGAGGAGACTGGGGCACTGTCATTAAGAACCACCTCATGCTAGCTCTCCTCCAACACCCCTCACCTTCCTGGGGAAGCCCAGGCTCGAGTAGGTCTCAGAACTGTTTCAGAACTAAGATAAACTCAAAGCCATGGTTCTCCAAGTTCTGATTCAGAACTGTCCTCCAAAGCTACAGTCCTGCGCCTCTCCACCCGGGCAATTACAGCTGCCCTGCTGTTGAGCCTGTCTGCTCTGCCACATGCAGAAGGAGCCCACAGCATGAGAGGCCCCTGCAAAACTTCTAGATTTGCCTTGCTGTAACCTGCCTATGTACCAGAATGTTAAAATAGTCTTAAGCCTAAGAACTTCCTGTACTTCCAAAGATGTTTTCATGCACAGCTGAACTCTGACCAGAGAAATACGCCATCTCCTCCACACTTTGTCTCCCAAGACAGATTATTTAGTGCAACCCTCCAAACCTATAGTCTTGCATTTCTGACCCAGGAAATTTCTGTGTTCTTGCACTTGTAACCCCTGATCTCTTCTTTACCCTCAATAATTGCAAATTTCTCAGCTATCATCACACACAAACACTGACTTATTTCCCAGAACCTCCTGATTCCTTTCATTTTGGTCCTTGCTATGTGATGTTGCTACTAGCTCAACATTACCAAGACAAGAAAGGTCTTTAAATGTAGAACAGAAAAACATCTTTGAATTCAATTCAAGATGGCAGATGAATGACATGCATGAACTCCCCCATGTGTTTCCACTAGAATAACTAAAGGAACTTAAAAGACAGAGCAATGTGGAAAGTAATTCCTGACCAGTTAGGTGTCAGATGTACCAAGTTCCTGTTCTCTTGGCATCAAGGAATGAAGGCAGCAACCACAGAAGGAAGTTAAGCTAGTTCCTGGATTTCCAGGACAGGTTCTGAGTGAGTGGCCACTGGGAGCAGGGAGGGAGGCTCTTTGTCAAGGGAAATATCTAAGGCCAAATGACAACATTTCAGGTGCAATGTGGGTCAAACTACCATCAACCTATAAGATTATAGGTATAGTTGCTTAACTAATGTTGGGCCAACAGGGAAACAAGTCCATGGAAAGAGCAAATGCGGTCCTGCACAGGGGTGGGAGTGTGTATCCAGATGTCCTGGTGCCCCACCTGTCACCTGATGCCTCTCTGCGCTCACTGAACCAGGTGGCGCTCAATCTGCTAGAATCTCAAGCTACTGCTTCTCTCTGAGGAGGCTTGTAGGCCTCGCTATGGATCTCTACTTTGTGTCCTGGCCCTCTTTAGTTTCATCTCCAGCCACAGTTTTGATGTCTTCATCTTTTCTGCTGACTTGCCGGGGGGGTCCAATCCCTCTCAGACTGCATATTCATTTCTGCCTAACTTAGCTGTCTATATTAATGTATGACCGGTGGCTAACAAGAGTAGCTAGACTGAAGCTCACCAGGGATAAGCACTCTCTCTCTGTCTCTGTCTCTCTGTGTGTGTCTCTCTCCCTCTCCCTCTCTCTCCCTCTGTCTCTCTGCTGTCTCTGTCTCTCTGTCTCTATCTCTGTCTGTCTGTCTCCCCCTCTGTCTCTCTGTCTCCCTCTCTCATTTTCTCTTCCTCTCTGTCTCTGTCTGTATCCTTGTCTCTCTGTCTCTGTCTGTATTTGTTTTTGTCTGTTCTGTGTATCTTTCTCTGTTTGCCTCTGGTCTGTCTCTGTGTCTCTGTCTGTCTGTCTCTCTCCTCTCTCTGTCTCTCTCTCTCTCTCTGTCTCTCTCTGTCTCTCTCTCTCTCTCCATCTCCCTCCCCCCCCCTGTCTCTCTCTGAAATGCTCCTGCTTGCTATGGTTGCTTTCAGCTTGCTTTTTCTGCTTTTCCATTTCCATTCTCCCTGTGAACAAGGAAATTAACCAACTCCGTGTGAATATTCAATAGATTAGTAGTAGGGGCCCTATCTGAGGAGCTAGCTGGAGCTAACTGCCCCTCTGTATACAACAAAGAACAGAACCATACTTTTTAAAGCCCCTCATTTATATTCTTAACATGATTTTAGCAAATATTATATTTATGGCACAAAAATAAACAATAATGAAAACAGCAATCTGAGATGAGGAAAGATTGAATGGAAATGAAAAACATGATCACTCAATTAAGCCATGGAATGCAGGCGATGCAGAGAGGTGGTAAAGCCACAGAAAAACGAAATCAGTTCATGACATGATACACTGGAGAACTCCCTCATCACGTGAGATGTAAAAAGATTCTTATATATTAATAAAACATGCAATCAATCCATAGTAAAGCTTTATGCTCCAAATAATATAGCATGAACAAATTAAATAAAAACTGCTAGAAATGCAAAAGAAATTTTAATAAAATTACAGTAGTCTTGGAAGATTTTAATGTATCTCTTAGTCTCTGACATAGCACCAAGGTTAAGAACAAATAAGGAATTAGGCAGCTTGAATAATAGAACAGAATCAAAAAATGTAGAAGAAAGACACTTTTAAATTAAAAAAGTCAAACAGAGACTGGGCATGACTATGCATGCACACACACACACACACACACAGACACACACACACACACACACACACCTCTGTAGTCCCAGCATTCAGTAGGCTAAGGCAGGAAGATCACTGCAAGTTTGAGGCCAGCCTGGGCTACAAAGTGAGTTCAAGGCCAGCTTGAGCTGTGTAACAAAATTCTGTTCCTAAAATAACAAAACAAACAAACAAACAATAACAGCAGAAATGAGAAAAAATTTAGGGTTTCTTTGTGTGTGTGTGTGTGTGTGTGTGTGTGTGTGTGTGTGTTTTCACTACACAGCTTAGCCTCATAGTGATCCTCCTGTTTTCAGCCTCCCTGGTGCTAGGACTACAGGATATACCACAATGCCACAGGCTCAGCACACCCCAGGGGTGGGGCCAGTGCAGCATGCAGTGCCAGGGCTTGAACCCTGGCCTCTGTGCTTGCCTAAGCTAGTGTTTAGTCTGCTGAGCTATCTCACCAGCCCTGGAAAGAGAAAACTTTTTAAAAATAACAATGATAACAAACCAACTTAAAAAAAAAAAAAAAACTAAGAAAATAGCAAAACCTAGTCAATGACCGATGAAGGAATAAAGAAGAACGAAAAAGGGTATGCAATAATTGAGGTAGCAGAGGTTAAGAAAATAAGGACATATTTAGAAATTACTCTAAGGCAAGAAATAGAAATACAAAAGCTCAAGTGAAATGGAAATTTGTATAGATAAAATGTACTAATACAATAAAATGAAAACCTGAATAAAATGGAAACAACTGGAATTCCCTTCTGTTGTCTCTCAGCAGCCCCAAGCCTAGACTACTTTGCAGGTGTATTTTTTACAAAACTTTGAGGAACAATTTGTCCTGAAATAATCCACCCAGCCTGGAAAAAGAGAAAAACAAAAATTCATCTCCCAACTCATGTTCTTAGATGTAACAAAATAGACACACTGATAACAAAGAGTAGAAGGGATGTATAGAGGCTAGGGCAGTGGAGGAAATGGAGAGCTAGTGGTGAAGTGGTGGAAAGCCACCAGTACACGGGGGGTAGGGCTTTGCGTTTTACATCTGTTGTAAACCATAGCGCAGATAGTAAATAATAATACACTTTATATTTTAACACCACACCACAAAAATGATGTACATTTGAAGAGACGAATATGTTAGTTAGCTTGATGGAATTTTTCCACTTTGTACTTATAAATCATAACATCATTTTGTATCCCGTAAGTACAGCAAACATAGTTCTTTGATTTCTAATTTTCAAAAATCCAAATAAGGGGCCGGCGAGATGGTTCAGTGGTCTGAGGCACCTGCTTGGGAAAGCTCAGGCAACTGCAAGGACTGCGGTTCGATCCCCGGCACCACATGCTGCGCCAGCCCCACCACCAGGGCAGGCTGAGCCAGCCACAAAATAAATAAAGAAAAATCCAAATAAAAAAACTGGAAATTATAGAGCAATTTTTATGATCATAAATCTAAAATTCCTAGACACAATATCAGGTGAAATGCAGTTGTGTATTAAAACAAAGATTTCCAAGGGGCCCGATTACAAGAATGTAAGAGTATATCAGCAACAGAAAAACTCATATGATATTTTTTAGGCAGACCATGTGCAATTGCTAGTTTGTAAGTCAAGCGCTTTAAAAATACTGGCAATTCTATGTGACTCCTCTCAGTGGCAATCAAGGAAACACAAACTGAAAAGGTGATAACATTTCACACTCATCAGACTAGAAAAAATAGCAATGCATGAAAGTGCCAAGTGTTGGCAATAAATTCTGTAGTCATGTATGACCCTCCTATGTTATCCGTGGAGAGTTGGTTGGTGGGTATTCTGCTACGGAGGCAATAGCCAACAAAGTAGAAGGTGTGCTTTTCTAATGCCTGCTTCTTCTTTCTGGAGGAACTCGAGCACACACATACAAGCAGATACACAGAACTGCTCAAGAAAATAATTCTCACGTTGTTTATAATTTTGTGTGAAAACTTCTCTACATAGCACATTCATTTTGAAGCCATCCACCCTCCCAACTCATCTTATTAGAAGTAATGGATGTATGTAGATGCCCTTGGATTTCCCAGATTCCTTCCCATCACCTGCATATAGTGATGCCCATTAAGCAATAGCCTTTTAGGAAATAAATATATACAAAGGATCGATTCCCAAAGCAGCCAAAACTGTAAAGCTAACCAGGAATAAGTGACGTATTTTGCTGAGAGACAACTTGATTAAATTGAGCCAGACACCATGAATATGGATCAGGAGATATGATATCACACAGATGTATTTTTCTTAAATCAATTTGTACATTTCATATAATTCAGTCAGAATGACAGCAAGTTTTCTGGGGAGAGGGGCATTATACATTGTTTTAATTTGGGAAAATTCTTTAGGATCCATCTATGAGTGAATATGAAAGAATTTTTTAAGTGAAAATCCAAAGGAGGACTTATCCCACTACTGTACATACTGTATTTAAATATATTATAAATATATAATAACTATAACAGTATAGGTTATACACAGGAATAAATAAGATAAACATAATAAAATAGTAAGTTCACTTTAAAAATTTTTATGATGTGTATACGAATTACATATACATAATAAACATGGATTCAACATTGGTGGTGGGTGGATAATTTGCAAACAGGGTTTTGTTAAATGATTAATCAACCAGGGAAAATAAGGTCGAATCTTACGTGCCAAAATTAATTCCAGGTGCATTTAAGGTCAAAATTTCTGAAGGAAAATGCTTGGTAGAATTTTCCACATTCTAGATTTTGCTGACTACCTGCCCAGAACATTTATATTCTTCTTGGTATTTTGAGTAGGATGGCAGTTGGATTCAGTGTCTTCAGCCAGTCAGGTCTGATTCTTTTCAGCAAGGTAGTTCTACAAGTGGTAGTTTGCATCCACTGAAAAGCACATGATTGAAGTTGGGGAGATAGTTTGATGGTCTAAGCACCTGCCTGGCAAGCACAAGGATCTGGGTTCAATCCCGGGTACCACATGCCACACTGACTCCAGAACCCCAAGTACACTGTGTGGGCCCCAAAACCAAACATGGTGGTGGGTGCCTATAATCCCAGCACTGAGGAGGCTCAGATAGAAGGATCGTTATGAGTTTGAACTGCATAGTGAGACCCTGTATCCAATAAATAAGTAATAAAACATTAAAAATAAATTTTAAAAAAATTTTAAAAGTACGCAATGTTTGGATTTTTCCTATTATAATGTTAGCAACTATTGATGATTAATGCCCCAATTCATTCACTCGAATATATGTTTTGATGGATAAAAATATGTTTGTAACAATTTGCATGTGGCAGGGGACAACTCCTGTCTGTTGGAACCCCAGGAGTCTCTCACTCTATCAGTAATATAAACCAGCTGCACATGGGACATGAAAACAGACCGGAGGCTCTGAGGCGCCTGAACAAATCTCTGTAATATACAGCACTGCTGGCATGAAAGATGGCTTCTTTTAGGAAGTTTTGCTTCATAAATAGCAAGATGGAAATATTGTTCCAATTTGCTGGCAGCTGGCACCACGTTGTGTACCATGCACAAATATTCATCATCCAGCCATAGATCCCATCTTTGATATTTACCAAAGCACCAGGGGGTCTTCCACTCAATCACAACGTCTCTTATTTGTACAATTATCTAGAAGGGAGCAGCAACCTCGGAACCTGGGGAGCCAGTTTATTATCCTGATGACTGTTGTTTTTGCTCTGCTTAGAAGTTTAGGGCGCAGATGGGAGTGAGGGAGGCCAGGTGCCTACATGATTCCATCCTTGGCAAGCCCAGCAGCCCTAACTGGAGGGGAAGGGGCAGAAGCAGGGCTTGGGGAAGAGTAAGTCACCATGACATCATGGTCATTTTAATTCCATCCCACCTGGATCCCAGGGATTGTGTCCAACCAAGCGGTCAATACCAATCACTGTCATCATTGTACGGGGTCATTTTGGAGGAAGACTGTCTCATCTACTAAAAGGATAGTATTGCATGTTCAGTAATAGATTCTGGGTGCTTGTAGCCTGTCCTCCTCGCCAGGCTTCTGGTGCCTTATGGGGCTGAGGAAACAGGAGGAGGCGTCTATAGAGAGGCCCCTATTAGTTTCTCAGGCCAGATGGGCTCGGCATGGAGCTAACACCAAGGGGAAACAAGAGAACACACTTAACTTCAAGCTTCCCTCTGCCACTTTGTGACAACCCACCGGCCCTCTGACCAGTACCATCAGGGCTAACCTCTGGGACTGCAGGCTGTGGGTGAGAGGCGTGTCTGTCTGTACTAAGCGGTGCTAATCACTCTCGGTTGGGATCTCATCTGTCTTTAGGTCTACGATGGCAACAACAACTCTGCCCGTTTGTTGGGTGTCTTCAGCCACTCCGAGATGTTGGGGGTGACTCTGAACAGCACATCCAGCAGCCTTTGGCTCGACTTCATCACTGATGCTGAAAATACCAGTACAGGCTTCGAGCTGCATTTTTCTAGTATGTCTTTCCTGTGTCTGAGTGGATGAGGAAGTGCTTTTTTTCTCATTTTCTTCATTTATTGGAGCTTCTGCTTGCCCACTAGACATAAAAAGTATGCTCTTGTAGACTACTTAAAATCCAATGAGTATCAATTGATGAGTGGACAAATAAAATGTGGTATGTCCATACAATGGAATATTATTTGACCACAAAAACAAGTGAAGTGATTATACCTGATACAACCTGAGAGAGCTTTGCAAACACTAAGGGAAAGAAGCCAGTCATAAACGTCATACACTGCATAACTCAGTTTGTATAATGTACCCAAAACAGGACAGTCCAGAGACAGTAGTAAATGGTATGAGAGAGTTGACAGGAAAATGCCCATGAGCTTCTCTTTAAAGTGATGAAAATGTTTTACAGCTAACTGTGATAACAGTTGCACACCTCTGTGAACAGATAAAGCACATTGATTTCTAAACTTTAGATGGGTGAGTTGTGGTATAGGATTTATGTCTCAATAAATTTTCTAGGGATGAAAATAATCCCAGGGAAGCTACTGGGGATTGTCCTTGCTTGAGCATTAGGCTGCCTGACAGAGAAATTTTTACCAGTTTCAGAGGTGGCTTAGGGCAAGAGCATTAAATAGAGTCACATTTGAATCCCATTTCCATTATCTGAAAACAGCATGAGTTTGGAACAATTTATTTAACCTTCCCGAGTCAATACTCCCAGTTGTAAACTGCAGGTAATTATACCTACCTGCCAGGTCCATGAATAACAAACGAGGGTCCATGTTATGTGATACCCACAGAGGAGGGGCTCTGCATGTGTCTGTGGGTTTCCTGGCCAGCCTCTGCCAACAGAGTAGGTTTAAACTGGACATAATGGGGCTTTCTAACAGGTATCTGATGTTTCTATATTACTCTAGTCCTTCCGACTATTTTAGTGAACAAAACGGCAGGAATAGGTCCTGTTAGCAAAAAGCTGTGGGGTCAACAAAAGAAACAATATGCAACCCCTAGACCTGAAAACTATTACAAGCTGAAATCCTTTACACATGGTAATGGGAAGGAGCGCTTGCTTCCTAATACGCCCTCTCCTGAACGCAGAGATGGGGAAGGACCCCATGCAGTGAGTCCATCACACTTGGGAGGGGCAGGTCCCCGAGGACACACGCTGTGGGCAGGCCAGGGGACTCAGTTTCTGCCACCATCAGTCTTACTCATTCTGCCTCTTGACTTTTCTCCAGGTTTTGAGCTCATCAAGTGTGAAGACCCAGGGACCCCTCAGTTTGGCTACAAGGTTCATGATGGAGGTCATTTTGCAGGGAGCTCCGTGACCTTCACCTGTGACCCTGGCTACAGCCTGCGGGGCAGTGAGGAGCTGCTGTGTCTGAGCGGAGAACGCAGGACCTGGGATCGGCCGCTGCCCACCTGTGTTGGTAGGATGCCTCTTGCTCATTAAGAGACCCATGGGTCTCTGCTGACCGGGCTCCTGGGCCTGTTAACAGGCCTCATGGACCAATCCTGCTCTTTTCCAACCCTTAACTTTTACACCTCATTACACCAGTGTGGCAGTGCAATCAGGCAGTGATTTGCCATTGTCACGTATCTAGTAATTGGGACCAGAGCCAAGTTATGTCCTCAGAGTTGTAAAGTGGTTCAAGAATCCCTTAGGATGGGAGAAGTGGGACTTTTGCCTGGATTCCAAGGCTTCCTGCCACATCAAACATCAGGGAGTTTCCTGCTCACTCAGAGTCTTAGTTTCCATGTAAACTAAATGGGCCCAGGATCCCTATTGAAAAAAAAGGACAATGGTTTAGAATTGATTTCATTTTTCAAGAATACAGTAACAAACTTGCCCCTGCTTAAACTAAGATCCTTCCAGAATGGTAGAAGCTTCTCTGGACGCCTGACACATACATCACAGGAGAAGAGACAGTGGTCCAGGTCAGAAATGTAAAAATAGTACAGAATTTTGTTTGCCCAGCTTTCCATTCCTTGCTGATTGGGATCCCCAGCCCCCTGCTCCATCCTATGTCCCCAACTCCTGGCCTTGGCCACCCTCTACCCATTCTGCATATCCTACAATCCCCATGTGTCTGTGCAGCATGAGCAGATCTTTCCAGAACAAAACACAGACCAGATCAACATTCGAGAGCCTTCTAAACCCTACGTACCAGAATTTGTTAGGTGCATGTTTGAGGATGTCTCGTCAGAGAAACAAAAAGAGAAAGGATAAAGCATTTTCCCTGTCCTTGGGGAGCCCAGACTCTGGAAAGAAAAACCACACAAACAGATTATTATCATGCAAGATGAGCACTGTAAAAATGCACAAAGAGTTGAGGGACATGAGAAGCTTGTATAGGAAGTGATATTTCAATTGAGATTTGGAAGGATAGGTAAGAACCCACCCTTGAGAAGGATGAGGTGCAGAGGTAGATGCTCTAGTCTGAGCACCCCAGGGACAACAGGATGAGCCAGCATGGTAGGAAGGACTAATGGCCACTTTGCACAATGGGTCCCCTTGGTGGTGACTACAGATTATCAGAATCTGTTGTGGGTTTTTTTGGTTTTTTTTTTTGTTTGTTTGTTTGTTTTTTGGTACTAGGGATTGAACTTAGCACCTTGTGCTTACCAGCAAGCACTTAGTCTACTGAGCTATCTCCCCAGCCCCCACCAGAATATTTGATAAAATGACACTGCAAGAGGGTCAAAAGCAAAAAAAAAAAAGAAAAAAATTAAGCTTGAAAGTAGACAGATTAGGGTAGGGTGCTGTAAGTAACCTCTAGGAGCTTCTTCCTTTGTCCTTGAGGTTGACTCAATCTGTAGGCATGTGCCTTCCCTTTCTGTCTTCGTTCCTCTTTTTTATTCTGTGCTTTTATTCTGGGTCACACCCTAGGCATACAGAAAGCTCTGAGGCCAGCCAGTGAGACATGATACCCGCGCTTAAAGAGATGACAGTAAAATGCCATAGGCAAGCCAGGATGAACAAGCAAAATGTAAGGGAGGGACACTGATTCATGCTGGAAGACTGTTTCTTTGCAGAAAGGATTCACTGTAAGATTCCTTTCACTATCAAATATGCCACTTGGACTGGATTTAAAGGACTTACATAAGAGAGGTTGGTAAAAGCATTTGTCATAAGTGCCTTCCCCATTAAGGCTCCCCAGGCCCCACCACCTTTGGGGAGTGAGGCCATGTAGTTAGTGTTATGCATGTGTATTTTTACATGTCTTGTTGGGGTAGCGTTCAGCATGACCTACCAGAACTGACTGCGTTAGTGGGAAACACTCATTGTTTCCTGCATTTATGAGCAGACTCTGCAGCCCAAATCACAGCCAGACTCTGCAGTGGGATGAAGACCGCAGACCAAGCGGGACAAAATCTCATGGTCTCAGTGGTGGTGAATTTGCAGCAGGCTGGCCTCTCCACTCCCTCCTGCCCAGCCGCTGTACTCAGACTAAGCAATCCCGGGAAGACAAACGGAAACTGTGTCCCTGTGGACGTGCTCCTGCCACTGCCGCCTCCAAGCATTGACTTTCTCAGAAGCAGGAGGTGTTTCCTCTTCTGGAATATTGATAGCAACTCTGGCTGAGGACATGGTTCGTGTCCTGCTGCCAATCCTGCACCCTCCTCCATTGGTAGGGCTAGTGTCCGTTCCCTGCCTTGGGCCTATTCACCCTGGTACCTTTCAACCAGGTTGGTACCTCTCAGCCCAATAACATGGAAGGAGGGCACACAGTGGAGAATGAGCAAAGGATCCAGTCCTCTCAGCACGCCTCCTGGCAGGGGTTCCTTCCCCTTGCTCCTAGCAGCACTATATAAAGCTTGGGAGTCCATGAGATCCTTGATGGCTCTTTCAAGGCAAAAGATGAAAGTCAGTCCCCATCTGTAACTTCGGTCCCATCTTCTCCTCTCGCCACCAGCATCCTGCTTAATCAGTTCTCCCCTTTCCTAACTAGCTCTGCCATAAATCTCTTCCTCTTCATTTCTACACAGGCTCCTTCGATTCAGACACATATAGTAATTTTCCTGAGAAGCAATAAGCTTCTTTCATTAACTTGATCTTCCACCCATCCATTCAATAAACATTTATTAAGCTTCTATACTGAGCACAATGCTATGCTGGGCAGTTTTGTATAAATATAAATAAGATCCCTGAAGCTTAGGAGCTTATAGACTTGTGGAGGAGATGGACATTATTTTAATAATGTGTTACAGTTGCTATGACAAAAACCTATTGACATAATAGCGAGGAAGCAAAGGAAGATAGTGTGGACTCTGCCTGGGGAAGGGAGGGCGACCACAAAGAGTTTCATAGGAAGAATGTTTGTCTGGTTGTCATTTCGAATGCAAACAAGAAGAGGTACAGCTGCCTGCACTTACAGAGTTCATCAGACCTGCCTAGACCAAAGGTTGATTGTTGACAGTCGGAGGCTGAAGGGCATCCCCTCTGCAGGGTTTAAACTCTGTCCAGGAAAGAGGGTTTAAAGGAAACAGTGGCATATTTACATTTTGTAAAGATTTTTTTGGTCTTACCACTGATAGTGAACCACTGTGCCCGGCAAGTAGGGTGAGGGCCTGAGCCAAGACTTTCATGACAGGGGCTGAATAAGGTCTGATGTGAAGAGTGTCACAGAGGTTCAGGGGCTGGGGCTTGCAAGCATCTTAGCTAGGAGAGAAGAAGGAAGAAGAGGCCAGGGGAGCCACCAGCCTGTGAGTCAGGCAATCACACTGGGTGGTAACACAGATCTCCCGCTGTCTGCTGGCCTCTGGTTGCAGCCCACTGCATGCCTCTGGAGTGCCACCACCAGCCCTTCCTCCCCTGCAGATGTCGGTGGTGTGCGTGCGCCATGTGCAGTTGTGCAAGTGCGGCCCCTGTGACTCCTCCCTGAAGCATAGCCAGCTCCAACAACCTGGCATGTGGTGCCCTCCAACACCACCATCTTTCTACCCCACCACTGCACATCTCCTGCCCCACCCCCAGCCCACTCTGCCAGGTCAGGCCTCCTGGCCTCAATGTCCTCTTCCCCCTGTCCTACCCGGGCCCTGCCACACAGCCTATTTGCTCAACTCTCACTCCTCTTTCTAAGGTCCTTGGCAGCTAGGACCTTCCCTACTTCTACCTACACCACCCTAGGGATATTGGCTGTTTCCTCCTCTGTGCTGCCACTGGCCTGCAAATTGTCTGTGCTGGGGTACACAACACAGGCCATGGCTGTCCCCACCCCTGACTGTCAACCCTTCCCCAGGAGGCACTGTGTCTTGTCCACCTCTTTCTACTTGGCAGCTGACACGGAGTCCCTTGCTATCAGCAAACAGGTGCAAGGTCCTGTGCTCTCCACACAGGCTCTGATAAGTTTGGTCACCATATAGACAGTCAGACCCCCCCTTAACAGGTTTATTCACTGATTAAAGTACTTCATTCATTTGTGGATAGTACATTTTCAGGGCTATATAATCTTCAGGGCAATCTGATTTTCAGCAAGAATTCCTACACCCATTAGCAATCATTTCCCACTGCTCTACCTAAGGTATCTTTTATCCCCCTTAGACTTGGTTATTCTGGACATGTCATATACATGGAATCATGCAGTAGATACCCTTTTGTGTTTGATTCTTTTGCTTAGCATGTTTTCAAAATTCATCTGTAGTACAGCATGTGTCTAACTCTGTGCCTTTTTATGATTGAATAATATTCTGTTCTCCAGATATACCTCATTTTCTATGCCTGCCCTTTATTTCATGGCCATTTGGGTTGTTTCCAGTTGTTGGATTTCATGAACGATGATGCTTTAAGCATTCATGTTCAAATGTTCCTACATATGTGTGCTTTGATTTCTACTGAGCATATGCCTGGGAGACTAATGCCTGGGTTATATGGTAGCTGTGTGTAACATTTGCGGGAAAGTATCAAATTGTTTTCCAAAGAGCTCCACCATTTGACATCTCCACCAGTTCTCCATGTCATCACCTACCCTTGCTACTGTCCGTCATTTTTATTACAGCATCCTAGTGGGTGTGAAGTGGGATCTCATTGTGATTTTGATTTGCATTTCCCTGATGACTAATAATACTAAGAATCTTTTTCCATATATTGGCCATTCGTATATCTTCTGTAGAGAACTGTCTATCCAAATCCCTTGCCCATTTAAAAATTGGATTATGTCTTTTTATTGTTGAGAAGTAAGAGTCTATCTTAGGCTCTGATTACGCATCTCATCCAGGGACCTTTTCCACACTGCACTCAGCCACCTGGCAAATGAATAAGAAGGACGTGGAGATGCATAGGCACAGAGCAGCTGCCGAGTGAATCCCCACAGCTCGGGCCACCTCGCAAAGCTCACTCTTCTGGGATTTCTTTCAGCTGAGTGTGGAGGGACAGTGAGAGGAGAGATGTCGGGGCAGGTGCTGTCACCCGGGTATCCAGCTCCCTACGATCACAACCTCAACTGCATCTGGACCATCGAAGCAGACGCTGGCTGCACCATTGGGTAAGTGTCAGGGCTAGATAAGTCACATTGCTGCTTGTTGAGAGGAACCATCCCAGCATCATTCCCAGCCCCCACATAATGCCTGGTCCCCGTGCCTCTTCTGGAGACCCTTTATACAGACAGGTTGCCATGACCCCAGGCATTGGATGAGTCCTTCAGAAGATCGGGAAACTTCTGTTACAGCCTTGCAGGGCTAGCGTCCAGGTCCAGATAGTTCTCTACTTGGGCAGCTTGATTCTATGCATAGCCAGAGAACCAAGAGCTCAATGCTATGCAGCCCTAGACTTGAGCCACAACCCTTTCACCTACTGCTTTCAGGACTCTGGGCAGGTCCTTGAACTTCTGTGAATCTTTCAGTCTCCTATGGAGTATGAGTCTCAGGATAATGTGCATAGCACATAGCACATAGAGCCTGGTTCAGGCTGTGTAATGGTGGCTGTGCTTGTTCCCGGAGTTGCAAGACCCCAGGTGTGATGCTTCCTTTTCACAGTTCACTTCCTGTTCTGTACAATGAGGACAATAGCGCTTGTATTTTAGGGTTGTGGAGGAAATAACTTATCTGGCAGTACCTGGTAGTTGGTACATTTTCTCTCCCAATATAGCTTCCTTTCCCATATGAGCATCTGATGAAAAGGAACTCCATATCAGAGTTTTAAAGGATCAGAGAAGAAAATATCACTGTTTATAGAATGTGGGGCCTATCTTATAAACTCTTCATGGTAGTCCTATTGGTGATGATGATGATGATGATGATGATGATGATGATGATGATGGTAATAATGATATAATGTGGATATTTTCATTTTATAACTAAGAAAACATTCCAAAAGAATGCATAGCATCTCTACATTGCAGAAGGAATCAGAAAGCAGGTGATAAACTTAGGTAGGTTTTTCTAAATCTTCACAATGCATCACAGTGACAGCAAGACTGGGCCTGGATTTCTGGCTCAGATGAGTTTGGAGGTAAAGAGTAGGCTGGGCTCCAGCGTGCAGAGAAGCATGAAAGGAGGACTGAACACAGGAACCGGTTGGGAAACCGGTTGGAGTAGGGAATGTGAGTGGATAAGGAATAGATAGGATTAGGAAACAGTGCAGTAATGAAAGATTATAGTGTTAATAAATGAGAGAGAGCCGTAGCATGTTCTTAAGCAGAGTTGGTCCAGCAGGATTTGTGGTGCAGAGAGCTTGTGGGGAGGTAGTAACTAGTAGTCAGTTGCAGTGATACAAAGGGAAGTGTTAAGGGCCGGCCAAATAGTTTGTCAGATTAAAGCGCCTGCAAGCAGGAGCCAGGGCCAGGAGTTGGATCCCAGGGCTTGCTGTGCCAGCCCTGCCCCCGGGGCGCACTGAGAGACAATTGAGACTGGGCGTGGTGGCACGTGCCTATAATCCCAGCTCTTGCATGGCTGTAAACAGGTGGATCACTATGAGTCTGATCTAGTAATGAGAACCTGAAACACCCTGTAGACCCTTCCCTAAAATAAAAAAGGGAAGTATTGAATATTGAGAAAATGGGGCAGCCCAGAAAAAGGGCAGAATTGTGGCTAGGAGATCTCTATTCTTGAGAGTTTTCAGTGAAGGAGAGCTAGCCAAATGAGTGTGTTGCTGCAAGAGATGCAGACAGTCCTATATCCGATACAGACAGTCCTATACCCGTACTCGTTGGTATATGTGTCCTTAGTTCAATCCAAATGAAGGAAATGTATGCATAATGCATGCCATAGCCAATGTCTTGAGCTATGTGAAAATAGTCAGTGGCACTTCTAGAGACTTTGTCCTACTAGGGGACAAGTGAAACAGACACTCATCTTGTACACTGCTGCTGGGCATGCCTACCAGAAGCCTTCCTGATCCATTCTCTTTCTGTGGTTATATTGCCAGGGACTCTGGGAGCACCTCAGTACACAGTGAATGAACAATGAGTAAATTAAGGTGTAATGACTGTTATGCTGTGCATATACATGCATATACAAAGCAGGAAAGGTCCCCCCCCTTGTAACTTGAGGCATCACTCATTCATGTGACAACTTTATTTATGACATGATGTGTATCTGTCAGCTTTCTGATTCTAGACATACATGAATTACAGGAAGAGGGCTTTGTTTTGGCTTGTGGTTCAGAGGGTTCAGTCCAGTCTCCTGGTTTCAGGGTAG